>NIPM01000489.1:5780-41638 GCA_002738285.1 Holacanthella duospinosa
GGGAAGTCCTTATTTGGCCTGAGAGAAATGTTAACTTTTTAGTGGTTTCACTTTGTATCTTGAAATTTGGAGTGGTCATTGCTCAGGCTGTTGGTTTCTGTTTAGTGGTTTTGTAATTAGCAAGTCTTTATAATGCCCAAGAAAATTGACCCAAATTTGAAATAATCGATATTTTTTCAGAGGTCTGTCCCAAAAATCAATATCCATCGCAAAAACGGAGTCAAAGATGACTGTTGCCAAGTCAACAATTTGAAACCAAATTGTGTCCAAAAGTAACAAAAGCCGCTTAAAAACTGCTGTTCAATTGAATATCTCCGCGAACTCCTCCGGAGGGTCGTTCACATAGAGGAAAATCCCTATGCTCATCAATGCATGCATGCTGTCCCTTCCAAAAATTGGAAGGACTGAATTCTCTCGATCACGCACTAAACTGTTTACGTGTTTTTTGATGAATTGCCAATGGAAACGCTAAATTGACTTTTCACCAGATGGTGGTTCCACCTCAAAAAAAAGTCCGTCTGTTCGAACACAAAATTCTTTTTAGTTTGATTTCAGCCATATATCTTTTTATTTTCTATTATTACTACAGTTTGGTGAAAATTTATGGCTCGCTTTATTTTTGTTGAAAAATGGAGTTTTTAACAATAAGTTTAAATCGCTTAAACACGGTAGCATATCATGTTTAAAGTTTCATCAAAAAATTTTCAGAATTGGATTCTTCGCAAATTTTCAAAGTTAGCCTGTCCCCAACTTCCATAAGGGAATCATTCGAAAAGTTCATGTCCTTTGCGGCACGCTAAACCTATACCGCTCATAACAAAATTTTTAACTGTGTAAAATTCAATAAAAAATTTCAATACATAACATAACGCTCCTAAAACAAAGTGGCCAAATAAGATGTCGTCCCCTCCCCCTGTATTGTTATATTTGGTATATTTACAATGTTACATTTTTCCTGCCTGACAGACAGCAATGTAAGCTCTCCGTCCATTTACTGCATAACGAAAAGCGGTGTCACAGTAGAGGTGATTTACGGTCCTTTGGATTCAAACGAACTGAAGGAAAGGTTTGAGCTAGCAATTAGTCGACATCGAGAAACAATTAACGTAAATTCAAACCCAACACAAACGACTGCACCCCCAGTATTTCCAGTAACAACCGCTGATGCAGTTCAAACTTTTCCAACTTCGGTCACCACTGCAGCCCCTTCGCAACAAGTTTCGGCCACAGCCCTAGAGAAATCACCAATAGAAGAACGGATTGAGAGAGCAAAACGATTAGCTGCAGCAAAGCAGCAACAGAAACGAGAAGAAGAGGCTCAGGCAAGCCTTTTACAAACATAAAAAATCATACTCTCTCTGAATTTTAGATATTATTTTACCTCCAAAGTTCAAATCGTTCCAGAAAACTAACCAGTTTCTTATGAAGTTATAAAAACCCGAGTTCCTAAAAATTAAACATTCTGAGTAGAAATTTTTACAGCGTTAGTAAATTCGAGCTAATTTTTTTGTAGCGTTAGTTCTCTGAAACATTTGAAATTAGACTAAAAAGGNACAGCGTTAGTAAATTCGAGCTAATTTTTTTGTAGCGTTAGTTCTCTGAAACATTTGAAATTAGACTAAAAAGGTAGTGCCATTGGAGAATTGGTAAATGATTTTATAATTTTAGGAAGCGAAGAGGCTTGAAGCTGAACGAAGAGAAGCAGGGAAGAAAGTGGCAGAGTTGAAGCGTTGGCAAGATGATGAAGAGACTAAACGAGTCGCCGAAGAGCGTCGAAAGGACAAAAAGGAAGAAGCTGCGTTGCGCCAGCGTCTTCGNCGTTGGCAAGATGATGAAGAGACTAAACGAGTCGCCGAAGAGCGTCGAAAGGACAAAAAGGAAGAAGCTGCGTTGCGCCAGCGTCTTCGAGAACAGATTGCTCAAGATAGGATTGACCGTGAAGTTCGAGCAAATGCGAACAAAGCACCAACGAATGAGACTTCAAGGGAAGCAACGGCTCCAGTTCTTATCTCTCCTGCATCCTCAATATCCAATGTGCCCAATAGTTACAACGGATTAGCTAGGCTACAGTTTCGCCTTCCGGACGGATCATCCCACACGCATGCCTTCGAGCCAACCACAACACTTGGAGCTGTTCGAGAANAGTTTCGCCTTCCGGACGGATCATCCCACACGCATGCCTTCGAGCCAACCACAACACTTGGAGCTGTTCGAGAATATTTAACATCGACTGTGGCAGTCCCGGCTCAGTATGTTTTGATTTAAATCAGGGTTGGGATTAATACGTATTTTTCCAAATTATACTAAACATACGTATAATACGGTATAATACGGTATAATACAGTATTTTTTGTATTTTTCGTAAAATCACTACTTTCATGATTATTTTGTGAAAATCAGATTATAATTAATTAGAATACGTATTGTTATTCTTATCTCCACGATGTCTTGGATGATCCACACGATGGAAATTCTTTGAACATTGAAGTGAAAGTTGCCACGCGCTTTTCACTTTAAATGCGATAATTTGAAAATCGTATATTATGATAATTTCAGATCTTGGAATTCGAATTATTTTATTGCCAGAGTTACAATCATCAAAGTATTAGTCAGTCTTCATCCATGTCAACTAGCTCAATTTCCCCACCTTCGTTATATTCCCCATCACCGTCTCTATCGTCAACTTCTGGTACCTCCATAGTGTCCTCTTTGTTATTTTTCCATACCCATTTAAAAGGTCAAAAACTCAAACTCAAAACACTTACCCTCGGTGGCCTAAACTGGTGTAGAATCTGAGCACACTCTTTGCATGAATTAAAGTCTGAAGGAAATTTTGGTGCAGGGTTATGTGGCTTCTGCTAGTTGTCCTAAATGAACCCCTCTACCACATAGTTTAGGGAAGAGGCCAAACAACCTCGAGTTATGGGCGCAAAGTAAGAATTGTACGAAAAATACGAAAAATATTAAAAATACCCATGTATTTTTTCCTCACGTATTATTCAACGTATAATACGAATTAAACCAAACGTTTAATACGTAAGAACCAACCCTGATTTAAATTAAATAGGAATCAAGTTAGTCGAGTGTCATAAGAGTCTGGTCAATGGCACGAAAAGTATAGTAGTTCGACTTTAACTAGACATGGAAAACTAATAGTAGTACTTGGCCATTAGGCAAAAGTAGTTTGCTACTAAACAGCTGACTCATTCTGTGACTAAAAACAATTTTATTTGTTTACTCAATGGTTAGGAGAGTGATAGAAATTCCAAAAAAAAATAACTGATGGCATGTNCCAATGGTTAGGAGAGTGATAGAAATTCCAAAAAAAATAACTGATGGCATGTTAGAAGTCTACTTATCCCTCCAGTAATTCGTCGGCTCGAACTCGCTCGATANGCCATTAGGCAAAAGTAGTTTGCTACTAAACAGCTGACTCATTCTGTGACTAAAAACAATTTTATTTGTTTACTCAATGGTTAGGAGAGTGATAGAAATTCCAAAAAAAAATAACTGATGGCATGTTAGAAGTCTACTTATCCCTCCAGTAATTCGTCGGCTCGAACTCGCTCGATANAAAAAAAATAACTGATGGCATGTTAGAAGTCTACTTATCCCTCCAGTAATTCGTCGGCTCGAACTCGCTCGATAAGTATCTCTAGGTTGATATCGGGTGAATTCGGGCCTACGAATTAGTAGAGACAAGGAATAGTACAATCCAATGAAAGACTAATTTGGATGCTTATATTTTGATATTTGCAGGGGATTTAGTATCTGGGTGGCATTTCCACGGAGGGAATTGAGTAGTAGCGACTACGACACCACTCTCCTTGATCTCGAACTTCTTCCAACTGCAACTCTCCTCATTATTCCAGTAAGTTCAAGTTCAGCCACTGTAGGAATTTGAAATTCATGAGTTAAATATACTGGCAGACTACTCATGAGCAGAGTTCGAAAAAATCGGATTTTTATATAAAAATCCAAAAAATCCGATTTTTTGGATTTAAATCCGATTTTTTGGATTTAAATCCGATTTTTTGGATTTTTTGGATTTTTATATTTCGATTGTCAAAAATCAAAAATATGTCTAAAAGGGCATTGAAAAAAAAATTTTTTTTTTAAACTTTGCATATTACGAGTTTTTCTGAAAATAATTCTTCAGATTAAAAATTTACAAGTGTTCACGTACTTTATTTCACCTAAAACGAAATTGAAGCTAGGATTCTGCATTTGGATGCAGTGCTAATGCTTAAATTTATCTTCAAGTTTGTCTAAGTGGGTAAAAATAAAAATCCAAAAAATCATTGATTTTTATTTTTGGATTTAAATCCGATTTAAATCGGATTTAAATCAGGATTTGAATCCGACTTCGAACCCTGCTCATGAGTGAACATCAGCCAGGTTTCCATATTACAAAGTACTGTTGATGGAATGAACTAGTAAATCAAAATGTTGCGCTAGGATTCTGAATATTTGTATTACTTTTGACTAATTTCCATTAGCATCTGCAATTTTTTCGAAAAAGTTTTAAAAAGTTAAATTTCTGGGAGCTCTATGAATAGCGTTTCGATTATTATGAGCTGCAAATACATTATAGATCTGATTTGTCCGTCCGTACGTCGGTCGGTGTTCTAGCTTAAATACGAATTGACGGATCAATATGGGGTTTTCACTATGGGATAGCCCATTCCTCAAACCTTACCCCGCGTACCCTAACAACTTAGCATTACCATGCATCCGACGTTACCTTACCCCGGGTATTACCGTACCCTCAACATTACCCTGCCCCTAGAGTTACTCTACCCCAAACATTACTCTACAACGGGTATTACTGCCCGACATAAACCTTGATGGTGATTGATATGCAATTCCTTGCCCCTAGCGCCCCGATGCACTCCCTACCTCATCAACGTAATCCCTACCGTCCCAATGCAATCTCTGACATCCAAGCCCACACCCTCCAAAGTTCTCTCTGCCACCCAACCGCCCCTCTCTATTGGCCTACCGTTCATCTTCCTCCCTACGTTTTATGTATTGCAACACATGATTATCCCGTTTACAACGGTTTATTTGAAAAGTTTCGGTCATTGAAAGTCGGCTGTGGATCGCTACATAACGGGTTGAGCTTGTGGGTTTTAAATATTTTGTAATAAGTGAACGTTAAATCTAAAATGAAATATTTTTAATATTTCAGGGCCTGGAAAGCAATCGTGTTATGTCTCGTGTTGGAGGAGGAGCTGGTGGTATAATTTCCGTGTTCACCGTTATCTTTCTTGTCCTATTTTCTCCATTTACATACATTTGGTCATTCCTACGACCTAGTGCAACTAAAGATGATGAAAAGCAAGGAACTGCGTCTACTAGTTCGGGTGGAAGGTCAAGTGGAAATACCCTTGGAGGAACTGCATCAGGTCAACAGGATAATAGAGTTGGACAACGAATTCCACCAGGAGGAACGCGATCGGATGAAAAAGGAGAAAAAAAAGGAGGAGAAAGGTAGAATGATTTCTGAAAAGTTCTAGAGTGTTAATAAATGTCTATTACCATTCACCCAAAATGGTAATTAAACCCTTCCTCTACATCAGTCTATGGAAATGGAAGAGGTGTGAAGTGGTTGGTGGAACAACTATTTGCTGCTCCTTCTAGATTTATTGGAGGACACGGTAAACTGACAACGCAGGGACATTCGAAGAAAGTTCCATTATAATTAAGTTTCGAGTAGGAGAGATTTTCACTCTCTCTACTTCCGTCTTATAAGCGGAATCTTATATATTTGAGTGAATTAAATTAAACCAGGCAAGAAATGAAATGAGAGGAAAATCTAACTTTGTCACTCTGTGTAGCAAGTGAAAAGTGAAAACAGAGAGGAACTTTCTAATGGAAGAGTTAATATTTCCATAACCTCCTCGACCAAAGTATCGAATTTCGAAATGTCGGATTTTAAAATAGAAGATGTTTTTCGCATACTGCAGTGCTCCAGAAAAACCAAAAATTTTTTTGAAATAATGCGCATGCGCAGTACTGGTGGCTCTCTAATCAGCCATTTTGACTACTTTAAGCCCATTCATATCTCGCGAACCAAACTGCCTACGAAGGTGCGACTAGTGGCAAAATGACCCTTATACATTTCCCCATCAAGCATTTTGAGGTCAATTGTAGTTGACCTCTAGTGACCTTTGGGTGACGAAAGGTCAAAGTGGTGTTTTTTTACACCAGGCATGTGGCATATCGTTTGAAAGGATTTATTGTAAGGAATATGAAAATAAAAAAAAAAATAAAAAAGTAAGGGTATTTAATTAATTCGAAGCCTCTACACAAGAATTAACCTTTTAAAAAACTTAATAGTAACTTACCTGTGCGAAATTCTAGAGATTACTGAGAGAAAAAGTGTATAGGCAGAGGGAGGAGAGAGGGGAAAAGTCCAGAGGTAGAGAGAGGGGTGAGAGAACAACATAAAAAAACTTCATCCCCACATAAAATCCTTTCAAAGGATATGCCAAATGCCTGGTGTAAAAAAAAACACCACTCTGACCTTTCGTCACCCAAAGGTCATTAGACGTCAACTACAATTGACCTCAAAATGCCTGATGGGGAAATGTATAAGGGTCATTTTGCCACTGGTCCCACCTTCGTAGACGGTTTGGTTCGCGAGATATGAATGGGCTTACAGTAGTCAAAATGGCTGATGGGGTCGCCACCAGTACTGCGCATGCGCATTTTTTTTACGATCTTTGATGAAAACAAGATTCGTGGACCTTGTACTACTTATATAAAAAAATTCGTTCGAATTGGGCAACATCGATACAAACCGCCATTTTGATTTGGGTGATTATGGAAATATTAACTCGGAAGACATCTATCTGATTCAAATCCATGAAATTCTATCGCTACGCTACTAACCGGGAATTTAAATTTAACCGCAGTACATACCGTCTGTGGTTAGTCACATAAACCTAAATCACGTTAAAGAAATCTCCGTTGCAGAAGGAAATTGAAAAACTATTCAATTTAAACAATTGCCCTATTTTATTTATTTTTTGGAGGAAAGTTCAAGTACATAGTATAGAGGTTCATTTTGATTAGAATTATTTTATTTTGCAGTTTTGGTAAGCAAGATGGAAANTAGTATAGAGGTTCATTTTGATTAGAATTATTTTATTTTGCAGTTTTGGTAAGCAAGATGGAAACATCCGCAGGCTTCGTACGACTGAAAATGACAGTGATGATGAGCTTGGAACATACAATGGAAATTCAACGCAGCAAATGTGAAGGAACCAATGAAAAAAAAAGATATTTAAACTAATCTATCTTTTTTCTTATAAATTTAAAACATCATTCTTTAGAATCATACCGATAAGGTTTTATTGAGTCCACGAACTTTCTACTTTTTTTCAATTTATTTTACATATTCGTCTCTGGAATTCACAATTGGCATTGCTTCATTTGACGTCGGTTAAATTTTTACTGTTGGATTGACCTAACAACCGTATTTTGAGAAGGTATTTGTGCATATTTTACAAAATACTTGTAAATAAAATATATAGGACTGTTTGAAAAAAAAGTATTCCAAAAAAATACATTTCCAAAATCAATTCAAGCACATACATAACAACTAAATTTCAAATTAATCCGAAAACATGACGAAATGCCGAGTGCTAATTTAGAAAATAATACAAAAAAAATTATTTTATTCAGTCAAAATTGTTATTACGAATATTTTCGAAAACCATGAAAAATACATTCTCAAAATGAGTTTCTGCACACCCAAGCAAAAGTTCAAATTAATCAGAAAAGTTTTGACGAAATAAAAGTTATTAATTGAAATCTATTTTTTTTTNCCCAAGCAAAAGTTCAAATTAATCAGAAAAGTTTTGACGAAATAAAAGTTATTAATTGAAATCTATTTTTTTTTTCTGTTAAACTCCCATTCGCCAATTTGGAAGTGGTGCGGCAGAGCGGCAAAATATAGACTCAAAATTCACAGTTTTGATACATATTTCGAGGATACGTAGAAAGCTCGTGGACTTAATAAAACCTGATCGGTATTATCTTCGGGTTGTTTAGTTCTCACACTTTTTCAATAAAGTATGAAGTTTCACTAATATTTTTAATNATTTGGAAGTGGTGCGGCAGAGCGGCAAAATATAGACTCAAAATTCACAGTTTTGATACATATTTCGAGGATACGTAGAAAGCTCGTGGACTTAATAAAACCTGATCGGTATTATCTTCGGGTTGTTTAGTTCTCACACTTTTTCAATAAAGTATGAAGTTTCACTAATATTTTTAATTTTGAAGACCGGATTCACTTTTTTTATTTTGCGTTTTACCAGTGACATAAAATGTTATTTATTCAATTTTTAATCAATTTTTATTTAACTTTTCACAAAAAACTCATTCGCTGAAACATTTGAAAGTATTTTAAACTATTGAAAACTAATGACAATAATTAATTTAGTAGTTTAATTTTTGAACGAATTATATGGATTTATTTATTCATCCATGTACATCAAAACCAAAATGTGTAAAATGTAAATTTGGGCTAATTCAAATTCAAATAATGGAGGATTATCCAACTTAAGGATTAATAATTAATAAGAGTACTATCATTAATAATTCCTTTTCATTATTTCTTATTTATAAGTTCCGTACAAATATCATTTTTGAGAATTATTNTACTATCATTAATAATTCCTTTTCATTATTTCTTATTTATAAGTTCCGTACAAATATCATTTTTGAGAATTATTGCCACTTCTACTAAATATTTCTCGAATTTCGGAAACGTACAAGGTAAGAAGCTACAATTATGCCAATTATACCAACTTTTCGACAATGATATAACCTTTGTCATAGCCTAAAGAACTTTCAAATAACGATTACTGTTTTTGGAAATTTTCAAAACTTGGTGCATAATTTGTGAAATTAGCAGACTAATAATTTCTAGTTTGGCTAATTAATTATTCGGCTTTATATAATCCAATGAAAAAATGTTTAACCCGATATAATCACTTTAAATTTCTGAGGCTACGGCGGGGTTTAACATTTAGGTTACGTTTAGACTCTCTTGAGTTTAAATATTTGAACCAAAAATTTGTTAGGTTTTGCAAAATAAGAAATAAGAATAAAATTATACACTAATTTCAAGGTCTGATTCCGAATCAGAATTTGAGAAATCTGAAAGTTTCAGGTTTTCCAAAAACGGACTTGAGTCTAAAGGGTGTTTTATGCTCGAGCCAAAAGAAAGATTTTTGAAAAGAAAAAATTATTTTCATCTTTCTACACCTTTTCTCTTTTCTTTTTACCATTTAGCTCCGAGAGAATAGGACAAAACAAAAGAAAGATGGTCAAAAGATGATCTTTTCAATATCTAGCCTGGCCAGATATTTTGCGGATATCTTTTCCAACAAAATCGAAAATCTCAACTTCCCCAGTACTGAAGTTTAAATTGTATAGAGGGAATTCACATTTGAAAATATATACAGCAGAACCTCTCATTCGGAAACTAAATCTTTCCACCCCGTCTCACCTCACGTGAAGGTTACCGTAAACATTCAAATAATGTGAAGGGCAAGTGTGTATAAACAATTTGCGAATTATGTGAAATATGTGAAACTTTACGGTACCCGAAAGGAAGAAGGGGTGGAGTGAATTTTATTCAGCCAGTGAGAGATTGTTTCCGAATGAGAGGTCTTACTGTTATATATATTATATTCACACATTGTTTGAATTTTTAGAAGTAGATTTACGAATACAGTGCACGACGTTTATAAGAGCATTCGGGTTATAAGAGCAGAGTTTTGCAGGTTTGGTTTGCTCTAATGCATTTAGCATGGGACATTAACGCGTTATAAGAACAACGCATATAAGAGCAAAACGGTTCTAAGAACTACCTTTTGCTGGGTAATTTTTGAAGCGGGAGTTGGNACATTCAAATAATGTGAAGGGCAAGTGTGTATAAACAATTTGCGAATTATGTGAAATATGTGAAACTTTACGGTACCCGAAAGGAAGAAGGGGTGGAGTGAATTTTATTCAGCCAGTGAGAGATTGTTTCCGAATGAGAGGTCTTACTGTATATATATTATATTCACACATTGTTTGAATTTTTAGAAGTAGATTTACGAATACAGTGCACGACGTTTATAAGAGCATCCGGGTTATAAGAGCAGAGTTTTGCAGGTTTGGTTTGCTCTAATGCATTTAGCATGGGACATTAACGCGTTATAAGAACAACGTATATAAGAGCAAAACGGTTATAAGAACTACCTTTTGCTGGGTAATTTTTGAAGCGGGAGTTGGCTATAAGAGCTGAAGTCAAATCTCAAACAAAAATAATCTTATTACATCTTCAATTTATAAAAGTACCACTTGAAATCATTTCAGTTGAAATGTCGTTCTTGTACAATTTTTTACAAAACTTTAAATAGAATAAACAATTGCAATTTTTGACGAAATTGTCGACGATAATTGCAGTCGATAACTTTATTTAAGATCAATACTATAGTATAGATTTTTTTTTTATAAATTTTGAAAAAAAAAATTTTTTTTTTGCCATATACTTTTTATAAGAACATCCTGCTCTTATAAGCGTTATAAGAACAAACGGTTATAAGAGCAGCATTTCCAGGCGACGGAGGGCAGCTCTTATAACCGTCGTGCACTGTATTAAATTTCGCGCAAAGATAATGAAAAGTTATCCTTTTGAGCATAAATTGATGAAGAGATAAGATATGATAAATTAAGCGGATGACGTCATAAAAAGATTGTCTTTTCTTTTCAACTTTGATCTCATCTTTTTTTCGTTAGCATAAAACAGCCTTAAACCGAAATTTGGCAAGTTTTTGAGCCGCTGATGCTCTTTTGAAGCTTAAATGTGGCAAGTTTTCGAAAATTTGCACGGGATTTTCGAACCTAAAGGGCCATAATCCGTAGCGACCGCTGCTTAAATTCTACCAGCGTGAGTAGTTAGAATTATTAGAAGCCGGTCATTCTTCATTGAGGCGGACAGGCGAGAGAAAAAAAAATTTTTTTTCGAACAAGTTTTTTGCAAAATTTTACTTTACCGCCACAAATAAATGTTAAATTAGTGATCTGCAGAAAATTTACAATCGATTGAATGATCACTAACCTGAATCCGGCCTTGTAGCATTAGACAAGGCAGTAAAGNTGATCACTAACCTGAATCCGGCCTTGTAGCATTAGACAAGGCAGTAAAGAAAAAAAAATTTTTTGCACAACTTTCCAAATTTTTGCACAACTTTCCAAATTTTTTGCAAAATTTGACTTGACCGCCAACAACGGATGTCACATCCGTAATTTACGCTAAATTTCCAGTCGATTAGTGGATAACTTACTCGAATTCCCGACGGGGGGCTATTCTACAAACAAGCGGTTTGTGAATGTGTAGTGGGAATTGGGCGGGAGACCAACTCTGCAGCAGTAGCCGTTTGGTGGGATTGGATATACGGCCGCAGAGCTAAACCTCCGTGTGGAGGCAAAAAGTGAATTCAAAAAGTGAAAGAGACTTTATTTACAATCGATAGCAGCGACAGTGAAGATATTGACGTAGTGTTTTGTCCACTAAAAAAAGAATACAAAGTAAGAATCCCATCCACTGATTTTGGTTTCAAAAAAAAATTTAGAATAAACATAATATATTTACTATATTTGACATAAAAATANCCATCCACTGATTTTGGTTTCAAAAAAAAATTTAGAATAAACATAATATATTTACTATATTTGACATAAAAATATCAGAAAATTTTGACAAGTGTCAAAAATCCTTGAACATGACACTTTTTTTTGTGGCGCGTTATTTTAGCATTCCTGTCAATGTCAACGGTCGATATGTCAATATGNCCATCCACTGATTTTGGTTTCAAAAAAAAATTTAGAATAAACATAATATATTTACTATATTTGACATAAAAATGTCAGAAAATTTTGACAAGTGTCAAAAATCCATNAGAAAATTTTGACAAGTGTCAAAAATCCTTGAACATGACACTTTTTTTTGTGGCGCGTTATTTTAGCATTCCTGTCAATGTCAACGGTCGATATGTCAATATGTCACTTTCAAAATGTCAGTGATTCGGGCACAGGACCCAGATCATAAAACTGTCAAAATCTGTTTTTCAACCAACAGATTATAAACTCTCGGTCCGACAAGTGTTACTCTTGCATTCCTGCCAGGTGTGTCATTTTTGACACACGTAGGGAAGGTTAATTCTGAAAAATATTTCGAATATGACCTACCTTCGGAATTTTTCGTTTCTATCACCTTGAATGCTTGTTTTATTTCCATTCTTGACCAAGAAGGTATAAGTGATGCCTTGATATAAATGTCAAAAGTTTCGTCCATAAGGATAACATTATACGTGCTCGTTACATCAGATCCTGCATGTGTGTCAAATTTGACACAATTCTTGCCTGTGAGTCAAAAGTGACACGCCATGCTATGTTGCCAAATGTTATCCTCTCCATGATTTTATTCTTACTTCCTATTCTCCCCGTAGCCCTCTTGAGTCTTGCCACATCCCTTCCGTATTTTTCCATAACTTTCCCGTGGGTTCCCGCATCCCTCCCGAGGCTTTTCGCAGTCCTCCCGTGGGTTCCCGCAGACCTCCCGTGCGTTCTTGCAGCCCTCCCATGGGTTCCCACAGCCCACTCCAGTCTTCCTATGGCCCTCCCGTGGCTTCCTACAGCCTTTCCTAGTTTTCCCACATCCCTACCATGAGTTCCAACATTCCTCCCATGGGTTCCCACAGCCNAGACCTCCCGTGCGTTCTTGCAGCCCTCCCATGGGTTCCCACAGCCCACTCCAGTCTTCCTATGGCCCTCCCGAGTTTTACCACAGCGCTCCCGTGGGTTCCTACAGCCTTTCCTAGTTTTCCCACATCCCTACCATGAGTTCCAACATTCCTCCCATGGGTTCCCACAGCCTTCACGAGTCTTCCCGCAGCCCTTCCGTCGTTCCAGAAACCCTCACTAGTTTTACCGCAGCCACACGATGAGTTTCCGCAGCACTCCCGTGGGATTTTGCAACCCTCTTGTGGGTTCCTGCAGCCCTCTCTAGTCTTCCCGCAGCCTTTTAGTGAAGTCTCGCATCCCTCTCGAGTCTTCCCTCTGTTCTCTCTTGGATTCCCATAGCCTTACCTTAGTTTCCCGCAGCTCTCTTGAGTCTTTCCACATCTCTCCCGTTGGTTCCCATATCTCTCCCGTGGGTTCCCGCAGCCCTCCCTATAGTTTCCGCAGCCATCCAGTGGGTTTTTGCAGTNCTCCATAGTTTTTCCTCAGCCTTCCCTATAGTTTCCGCAGCCATCCAGTGGGTTTTTGCAGTCCTCCCGTCGGTTTCCGCAGTCCTCCCGTGTGTTTTCGCAGCGTTCCCATAGGTTAGAACAGCTCTCCCGTGGGTTCCAAAGCCGTCCCTACTCTTCCCACGGCCCACTATGACTTTGCCATTTTACATTTTTGGCTTAAATCCGATTGGAAATCTTGCGGGAACTATATCTCGTGCAGCTTATGTTGTAGCAAACAATATGAAGATATTAAAGAGCTCAAAACCTTGGTGAAATTTGAATTGGAGAAAGTTATCCCAGAAATCGCCACTTTCACAATTTGGTGGAAATTTTCTAAACAATTATTGCTAAGGGATGCTCAGGTAAGTGTTAGGCACCTTTTCCCCTCGGGGTCTACCACTTTATTCTGCTGCAAAGCAATAAATCTGTCATGCGCCTAAAGATTTTCACCCGCTTTCTCCAGCCCAAATTTAATTTTTTTTGCTCTAATTCCGCCCACTTTAAGAATTAAAATAACTTTCACCACATTTGTGAGACACTTCAAGCATCATTGCTGTTAGTATATTCAGATATAGCACGTTTTGATTCAAGAACTATTTGAAGATGAAGTCATGCGCCTAAGATCTTGCACTCAACTGTAGATTACGAATGTGTTCGTTGTTGGCGCTCAGCTCAAATTTTGCTGTAATTTTTTCGTCATTTTTACAAATAACGCCTGTTGTATACTTTGCTGTTTTCGTGCTTTGCCACGAGAATTGTCATAGGGAAGAACAGAGATTCAATATATACTTTCTCAGTGTTGTTTGGTTGTTGTTTCGACAACAACCAGACAAAGTAAAAATGTTGTATTACTTTATTTAGTTGATGTGTTGCCTTTGCATTTTAAAAAGTTGAAAAATAATAATTTTTTTTTAACTTTTGTGCCATGCCAACAGAGTTGAAAAAATTGAAATATCAATTGTTTTGATTTCAAAATACAACCTTTTTCTTCCGAAAAGTNTTTTTTTTAACTTTTGTGCCATGCCAACAGAGTTGAAAAAATTGAAATATCAATTGTTTTGATTTCAAAATACAACCTTTTTCTTCCCAAAAGTTGACACTGCTTCAACTTTTTCGAAAGACAACGATTGACGCAAAGACAAAACAAACATTTCTAAAAAGTCCGATATATACTTTCTCCTAGCAATTCTCGTGACGACGAGCAAAGAAAGTAAATGAGAAAAAATCATCCGACAACGAATGGACAAAGTATATATTGAAAAATAACGAACGGAATAAGCGATGGCGTAGCAACGACAACGAACAGATAAAGTATACAGGGTGAACCAACTTAATCCGGGCCTTCTTTCTTCGCCTTTCACCAAAAACGGTTTGGGGCAGGCGATAGACAATAGTAAATGATGGAAGTAAAGTTAATTTTATTGTAATCACTATAAAATATCTGTTCCGATTAGTGTTCTCCATGAATCCGACTCCGGAGTCGGAGTCGGAGTCGACTCCTTGACTCCGACTCCGGAGTCACCCGTGGTTTGCTATGGAGTCGGAGTCGATGACTCCGGAGCAGGCATATGCAAACAAGGAGTCGGAGTCAATGACTCCGGAGTCGACTCCACACAATTGNACTCCGGAGCAGGCATTTACAAACAAGGAGTCCGAGTCAATGACTCCGGAGTCGACTCCACACAATTGGAGTCAACTCCAAAACATCTCATGCGAAGAACTCAAATAGCATTACATCACAAACAGAATACACGTATGTCAGTAAGGTATGATACACTAAATATTGCAGCTCTGCTGCTATATATAGGGGCCGTTTTAATTAACAGCTCTGCTGCTTAATATAGTGTAGCTGCAATATACAGTTGCTTTGCTCCTACTTTTAGGAGCTTTTCAAAATTTAAATATTTTAAATAATGGAGGCATGCCGACGAAGAATCCGACAATTCAAAGTTAGAAATTGTTTACCAATTTTTAAGACTAATACGTAAACAAAAGTCTGGACAAATGTCGGCAAGTCTTTCACAAATTACTTTCAATTCATTTACTTTTATCATGATAACTTCCTAACTTAATTTACTTTTTTTAGACTTTTGTCCTTAATTTGCCAACTTTGAGATGAATTTTGATTTTTTTTAAATGGAATTCCTTTGACAACTGCCCCACCTCCACATAAAAAGAATCATGTGCATAATATGTATTTGCGAAATCTAAGTAAATGTGAATTTTGACTCCGGAATCGACTCCGGAGTCAGTGCTCCGACTCCGGAGTCACTCCTTATTTTCAAGGAGTCGGAGTCAGTGACTCCGGAGCCACTCCAAAATTTTCTTGGAGTCGGAGTCAGTGACTCCGACTCCGGCTAAACCCGGAGTCATGGAGCACACTAGTTCCGATGCAAAGCAATGGAGCAAAGCAGAGAGAGAGAGGAGGGGTCGGCAGGTTCTCTGTTGAGTCAGGTGGAATAGATGCCAAGGGATCGTACCCCATTCCTCTAGTTGGTCATTCTCTCAACTTCCCATCTTTCAGCATTACAGAATGGCGTTTGTTTAAATTAATTAATTTTTGCAGAGGAATGTTTTCTCAAACACACGCTAACTTCATTCCTTACAACTTTTGTATTTCGCGCTCTTTATTTGCTGTCTTAAATTTTTTTGGTGAAAGCGACTTTCTACGGCCCGGATTAAGTTGGTTCACCCTGTACAACAGGCGTAAATGATGTCGAAATGATTCTTTGAAATTTGTTCATAACTTTGAGGAATCAATACAGGAAGCACAGAATTAATACATGAAATCAATTTTTTTTTTCAGCCTGGTACCCTTTGATAGTGAATTAAAAAATGTTTTAGGCATTTTGAAATGTTTGTCGAGAATTTTACTTAATTTGAGTAGAACCCCCAATTTGAGTAGAACTTTCCATAGCAGCGTGTGATTGGTTGAGTCGAAGGCTTTGGAAAGGTCCACGAAGCATGTATAGAGTTTCCTGTTTCTTAGTATCTCAAGTTGGACCATTGACATTAGTGTAAAAAATGTGGTCGGAACAAAACGTCCCCCTTCTAAATCCTGCTTGGCAGTTGCTTATTTTGTTGTTCAGATTTGCCCATGAGTTTAACCGAGAATTTAAAATTTTGGTAAAAAATTTGAGGGCGGTACTGAAGAGTGCAATGGGGCGATAGTTCGTGGGGTCCAGTAAGTTGCCTTTCTTGTAGATTGGGTGGATTATTACCTCACACCAAGAAAGAGGGATTCTGCCTTTGTCGTAGCACAGTTGAAAGATGTAAGGGTTAGGAGTAGTTGAGGCGGAGCTGAGGTCCATACTTCATTCGGAAGGAGGTCTTTTCCAGTGGCCTTCCCTTTCCTTAGAGGTTTGCTAGCTAGTCTAATTTCGAGTGGATGAAAGTCACAGTCTAGGGTTGGATCGGTAATAATAGTAGTGCTGTCATCAAAAAATGCATCCTGTCTCGTGTCTGTGGAGTACACTGCTCGATAGTGACTTATTGAGTTTGTTTATAGGGTTAGGTTGTCTTGTAATAAATGGATTGATTTTACAGCGGCCCAAAATGTTTTAGGATATTACATTGATGAATAAATTTCTCTTGTTTCTTCTGACAGTTAAGTTTCTTTATGAGACATGTTTTTTTGTATGTTGAGTTGGCTTTCAGATATTCGTATATTTTAACTTGTGTTGATTCTCTGCGCATGCACCTAAGTGCATATGTTTTCCTCCACTTCTGTGACCTGCATTCGTGGTCGAACCAGCTTGGACGATGAGTTTTAGGGTGGGGTTGTTTGATAAATTCAGTTTGTGACAAGATTCGAGAATGGCCCCTGCAATTGAGTGGTACATAGAGTCTACACTCAGTTTTTCCTCAGTGTGGCACAGTAGTTTCAGTCTGTCAGAGAGGTCTTTTTTATAGAAATAGAAAAGAGGTTCTTTATCTGGATTGGTTATTTGTGTTGCACTTAGTATTGAACTCGAAGGTTTGGTGTTACTGTGTGGTGTCGTTTGTGAAAACAGAAGTGGGAAATGATCCGAAAAATTCCAATCTAACACTTTGAAGTTTTCGGTATATAGTCTGGGTGAAAAGAGTACATAGACAACGATACTTTTACCTCCGTTGGTGGCATTTAGAAATGTGAGCTCCCCGTTAACATCTCCACTCGTAGTCCCGTTTGCGATGTTGAGGCCTGCTTCTGCGCAGTGATTCAGAAGGTTTGCTCCTTGAGAGTTAAAAAGTTTGTCTTTGTTTTGTCTGGTGAGTGATGTGTGAGTATCCTCCATCCTGATTCTCGCATTTAAATCTCCCATTNAGAGTACATAGACAACGATACTTTTACCTCCGTTGGTGGCATTTAGAAATGTGAGCTCCCCGTTAACATCTCCACTCGTAGTCCCGTTTGCGATGTTGAGGCCTGCTTCTGCGCAGTGATTCAGAAGGTTTGCTCCTTGAGAGTTAAAAAGTTTGTCTTTGTTTTGTCTGGTGAGTGATGTGTGAGTATCCTCCATCCTGATTCTCGCATTTAAATCTCCCATTAGGATAGTCGCTTGGAACTTGGTTGATAGTGAAGTCAGTTGTTCGAAGATTCTGTCAATTGTCTTACTTTGTGATTTGTCAGGAGGGATGTAACAGTATACTAGTAGTACTGAATGTGTGCCATTGATGGCAAGGAATTACTGATTCATTCGTTTTTGAGAATACATTGATTTTTTTGCTAAGTTCTTTCCTCCAGCCGAGTACCATTCCTCCGCTGGGTCTTCCCCTGATACCTTTTGTTGAGGGGATAGTGAAAAAGTCATATTCCTTCTCCAGCGATTTGCTATGCCAGTTCTCCGTGATCATTACCTCGGTTAAACAAAAGAATGATAGGTTTAATGAATAGAATTTTTCCCAGAATTCAAAATTCAGTTTTCATATGCTATGCACATTGTAGTAAAAGTAAGAAATATATGTATTAAAATTGTTAAGAAGAGTAGGAATGGTACTTGTAAATAACGGCGGGGTGGTCAGGTTTTTAGTGTTATGATTGGGCGGGCCTAGTCCTCAGCTGTCTCTTATTCGGGATCTTTCGTTCTCAATTATTAATTTCAAAGCTATTCAATTATCCAAAAGGGATTCTGGAATTGCTGGAGGGAACCAACCTAACCACCAAGAAACACTGATTTTGAGCAATCGCTTCAGTGGTCATACATCAACAACCAAAATCCTTGGTGAGTGAAACTTGCTCTTATCACGACCCTCTTGTTAAGATTGAATACTACCAGAAACTTGATCATTTCAGATACACCGCACCCCACCTACCTTACGCACTCAGTCGTTTAGAAAAGAGACCTTANCAGAAACTTGATCATTTCAGATACACCGCACCCCACCTACCTTACGCACTCAGTCGTTTAGAAAAGAGACCTTACACCACCCTATCATTCTCACAATCATCAGCTGGAAAGAGGAGTGCCGCTGAATCTGACATGGAGTACCAACAGGAAGCGCCGGCCAAAAAGGCATCCTATTCACTCGAAGATGTCATGATTGTCATGATGGCTATATCAAGTGTAAAAGCGGACGTGGGCAGCGTGAAGTCAGATACAAGTGCAATTGTACNGATTGTCATGATGGCTATATCAAGTGTAAAAGCGGACGTGGGCAGCGTGAAGTCAGATACAAGTGCAATTGTAGTCAGGCTCGATCAACTAGAAGCTAAGGTCTCTCAACAATCTCAACAAATTGAGAAACTTCAAGACCAGGGCCCCTGTTCTATAAAAGATTTACAAGTTCACAAGTCCACAATTTACAATTTACAATCCACAATTTTGTAAAAAGTCGTTTTATAAATGCTAAAGTTACATTTTACATTTACAAGTAAAAGTTCACAATTCACAGGTACTTTTTAACAATTTACCAATGGGTTTTTCTGATTTTACAACTTCGTGTTTTATAAAAAATTACAATTTCACAAAATTGTGAAATTGTAAGTTAAAATTTTACAGAGCCCTTGAGCTCTGTAAACACAATTACAAGTGTCAGAAGTGAGTGAATATTTTCTTATTAATTAAAAAAGTTGCAAAAAAATGGCAGAATTTGTCAGTAACGTTATGGATATAGAAGTTGCGCGATTCAAAAGACATTTCAAATCTAGAATTAACTTTTCAGCGCCTATACAGATTTTAGTTTGAAAAGAAGGTAGCGAATCAACCGCTGGAAATAGTTTGGAAAAAATTGGAACGTTTCTATAGCACACAACAAAGAGGAACGGTTGGGGTATATATTTGGGGGGTGTTGAAAAATTTTCAAGTTTTTTACAAAAAAATTATTTTCAGGATTTATGCATTTCTCCACGAATGAAGACTGTTTTCCAAAAAAAAATTTTTTTTGAAAATTTTTTTTGAAAATTTTTTTTGAAGAAAATTTTTAGTAAAAATTTTTTTTGTCGGATTAAAGCACATACCCACGAATCACGACATTTCAAGACTTTTGAGACTGTTTTCAAAAATAAATTTTTTTTAAATAATTTTTTTTTCGAAAAACTATACCAAAAGTCTTCAAATGTCATGATTCGTGGAGAAATGCAAAAATCCAGNGATTGTCATGATGGCTATATCAAGTGTAAAAGCGGACGTGGGCAGCGTGAAGTCAGATACAAGTGCAATTGTACTCAGGCTCGATCAACTAGAACCTAAGGTCTCTCAACAATCTCAACAAATTGAGAAACTTCAAGACCAGGTGAACATCCAATCTAACCAAATAAATCAGCTTACAAAAGACAAAGCAAAACTCATGGATGAAACCAGGAAACACAACATACTGTTACACGGAATCGAAGAGGCTGACAGAGAAGACACAGGACATATCGTACGTCAACTATTTCCCACACTTGGGATCAACGTGACACTCGACAACCCTTACCGACTTGGCGTAAAAACTGCCGGAAAAAGATGGCCAATCAAACTCACTCTGCTCACAATCCGTGACAAAAACACTGTACTAAAGAAAAGGAAGGAAAGTAGAACAATCTGCAATGTCTCAATTACAGAAGACCTGTCCCTCGAAACCAGGAAGGAAATGAAGATGAAACGCGAAAAAAAAACTTCACAATGAAGGTCAAATTCTTTTTCAAGACACCCAAAATCGTACAATTCACCCCTCAATTTCTTCCCAATCCTGAATTCAAAGTGATTATATACTTTAGTGTAAGGGGCATTTAGTGAGTAGCAATTTAACATTAATTCAATCAAATCCTATTTCGTATATATAACTAATCGAAATTGCACAAAAGCAAATTTAGGAACCTATTCATACTTGAGAATATATATGCTTATTTAGGTTTCCCTATACCCTAATAGAGGAATTTAAATATTAAGTTTAGGTCTGTACCAGACCTAATTATGAGATTCGCGCCACAAATATGTGACGTAGAATGACTTTCTCCTTCCTCAAGACTTAGTCCGTCTTTCAAAAACTTAATTCCAGACCTAATTCCCTCTCACTTTAGGTCTGAGATTAAGTCCAAACCAAGAGTTTTGTTTTTTTGTTTTTCTTCAGTTTATAAGCAATATTTAAGTTTTAGTTTCATTTGTTTTAGTTTTAATTGTAAATTACGTAATGTTTTTAATAATTAATTAAGTATTGGGTCTAAAAAAAGGTTGAATTTTGAAAAAAATCAAAAGTACGATCTGGCTGTTTAATTAGGAACAGTCAGTTAATCCATTTTCTGTGGATGCTAATTTACATTTAAACATTCCCATAATTTTAGCATATCATTTTTATGAAACCGGAAGTTTAGGAAACAGTGGTCATCTAAAGTATTAAAATCGTAACTAGTTTTCTTAAATTTTACTGGTGGTTAATCTAAGCATCCAACCAATCAAGCCAAATGTTGGTCTGGACTTAATATTTTAGCCTCTTAAGTTACAACAAACTCAGACTCAAACCGAGAGTGTGAAAGTCGAGAAAAATTAGGTCGGTCCAGACCTAAACCTAATATTTAAATTCCTCTAATATCTTGGTTTTTGATAAATTTCAAAACATACACGCTAAATTATTTAAGTAAATGATTTTATAATATAAGTAGGTTGAATATTTTATGAAATACGACTAGCAGTAAACTTTAAATTTTGTTCTTGTCATGCAACAGCTCCCTCTTCGCAGAAATATTTTTTGAACTCGTTCCTTATCTTTGATGCATTGTTACTGTAGTTATGGCTTCCTTGAGATGGGATACTCTGTATCACCTTCAGTCATTTGACGCCAATTTTCAGTGGGATCTCCATTCCTTGAATCTGAGGTAATATTATTGTCATCCTTTTCGGTAATCAAAAAGTTGTACAAAATGACACATTTGTTGACAATTAGCTTGCTGAGTTCAGCGTCCGCGGTTATAGTGGAATGGAAAATTCTCCACATGACTGATAGAATTCCAAAAGCATTTTCGACCACCATTTTAGCTCGCGATAACCGGTACTTAAAGATGCGCTGGTCTATTTCCAGAAACTTTCCTGGAAACGGTTTCATATTGAACTCTTTCAATAAAAACGCATCATCGCTAAGAATCACATCAGTTAAACTGTTCGGCCCAACAGGTTTCGGTTGTGGTAGGCCAATTGTTTTATTTTCAAATGATTTTCCTAACTCTGACCTCCCGAAAACTCCTCCGTCTGATTGAGAACCACTTGACCCAACGTCAATGGCAGTAAGCTTATAATTGTTATCGGCGATGGCCATGAGAACAATTGAATAGTAATGCTTGTAGTTATAAAAAACTAAACCTGATTATGATGGGCATCTGATATTGACATGCTTCCCATGTATTGCACCACAAGCATTCGGAAAGTTCCAAGATGAAGAAAATCCTTGTTCATTTTTACTCCAAGTCTCAGTCGTTGGTCTTGGTAAGTACAATGGTGCCATTTTGTTGCAAATGGTTGACATGACTTGATGAAGTATTAGAGAAACCGACTGAGGAGAAATTCGATAACTGAGTGCCATTGAAATTTGACTGTTCCCACTAGCCAAGTACCTTAAATGAAAATAGTCGTCGATGGAAGCCCTTCATATAATATTTACATACAGTTAAGCCAAAGTTTAGCACCGTTTTTACCAAAAGTGACTTCCTCTATATTGATTCAAGTAACCTTGAGAAGTGACGTCACTTTCGATACGAATGGCTACAATAATAACCTTACGATAATAAACTTTGGCTAACACTTTATTAGCTTAACATAATACAAATCATGCCTTAAAGTGGCTGATAACTTCTCATATGTAGAGATTGGCACTCGATGGGTCTTACATGGTTTCATGAAAGGAGAGATCAAGTTTAATATTTCATCAAAATTTTCTTTGTCCATACTGTGCCAATAAAAACATAACTTATGTTAGATAATACTTTGTTTGATAGATGTTTGACTCACCGAAAGTAACGAAAGTGATAGTAAGGGTCATTGCTCCTAAGTTCTCTTATGAGACAGTTTTCACCACTTTCAAATCTTTGGTCAAAAATCTTCCTTATATAGATACCGCGCTTTCTTTTTTCATACCTTTCTCGAAGACGTTTGATTGCCAGTAGTCGTATGAATTCTTTCTTTTTTCTATATGAAAGCATTCTGATCCGTACTGAATTCAATCTTTGGTCGATACTAACTTTATTTAGAGTAAGATCTACAGAAAGCTCTGTGTCAAGGTTTTAATCTTTCAAAGCCACAAATTTTGAGAAAGTTTGTATGACAACAAGTTATGAAGGGGGCGTCAAAGGAACGGCACGGCATGAATATGGAAAGTTAAGATAAGCCTTAAAGCATCGCAACAGATTTCTTTGAGTAAAAGCAACGTTCCAGTTCTTTCAGCATTGGTTAGCATGGCTGCAAGAGCTATTGGAATATAATGGCCAAAAAAAAAATTAAAATTATCCTTGTTGCGGAATACTATAGTATCATAAAAATGCAACCCACTCTTCCCCCAAGCNTGTGTCAAGGTTTTAATCTTTCAAAGCCACAAATTTTGAGAAAGTTTGTATGACAACAAGTTATGAAGGGGGCACCAAAGGTACGGCACGGCATGAATATGGAAAGTTAAGATAAGCCTTAAAGCATCGCAACAGATTTCTTTGAGTAAAAGCAACGTTCCAGTTCTTTCAGCATTGGGTAGCATGGCTGCAAGAGCTATTGGAATATAATGGCCAAAAAAAAATTAAAATTATCCTTGTTGCGGAATACTATAGTATCATAAAAATGCAACCCACTCTTCCCCCAAGCCGTGATGAATCATTGTTTTTTGAGCAGAGTAAAGTCGCGACAGATCTTAGTGTCAGTGTTATCTCCGACGATATAAAATTAGTCCTCTACAATAGCTTAATGAAAAATATTGCTAATCATCTGTTAGAATTGACATCGAAGCCGGTCCAAGTATCAATCAAGAGTAAAGTGCTGAACGAAGAAAACATTAGTCCCACTTCAAATGGCGAAGAAGGTGTCCAAGTATTTGAACATGATTTTAAAATGGTTGCTACATTTTGTGTTAAGATTAGGAAGAGTGTGGTGGCGTTGGTAACAATTTTGCGAAAATATCCGCAAACAATTTCATGGGATAGCTCAGCAAATGTTTGTTCTATTATCAGGAGAGCAAAAGAGGGTCAAACATTCATGATTTGCTCTTATTTGCTTTAAGACCTACATTGAAATTCGACAGAAATCCACTTGGGGCAAATACTGTTTTTAGTATTTTGAAAAATATCAACGCATCGACAAGTATATTCGGGAACAAAATTAGAAATAATTTTACAAAATCAAATTCAACGACTGTACAAAAGAGAATGAAAATGAGTCCTGAGGGTATCTCTGCTCTATCCAAGCAAGAGGAGCAAGTTGCGGGTGCATCAAAGCGATCGCAATTAGAATTAGAAGAAAATAACACTGAAATTCCAAACCACGCTTAGCTTACCCTGCACAACAACAATTAAAAGCTTACCCTGCTCAATATCAGTACATTTTTGCCCTTTGTGTCGTGATGGAGTTGAGAAATTAAAAATTTATATTTAGGGTTAAGTTTTCTTAATTCTAAATAAATTTGACATGATATGATAAACTAAAAACAAACTGTCATAAACGTGTATGCTGCATTTCTACCAAAAACAAATTATCTCAAAAGAGTATGCTGCATTTCTACCTCCAGATTTGACGTGGTACAAATGTATATGGGAGATAATATGCTTAAATCAGATCTAATTGAACCTAGGGATTCACCATCGTCATCATGTCATTTAGTGCCAAAGCAAAGAAACTCCAAAGCAATGAGATTTGTGTGCGACTTCAAATATGTGAACTCAGTGACAAAAAGTGTTATTGCTTACTCTCTACCACTGATCCATGATGTTCTATCAAGACTACGATCAGCTAAATTCATATCAGTCATAGATTTAAAATCAGGATTTTGGCAAGTGGAAATGGACGAGAAAGACAAAGAAAAAACAGCATTTGCCACACCATATGGACTCTATCAATACAAAGTCCTTCCAATGGGAATAACGAAATCATCGGGACATTTTACTAAATTGATGTATATTGTTTTAGCAGAATTGAAACCAGAAGTAGTCGCGTCATACGTAGACGACATAATCATCTTTAGTGATAAAATTAAAGAACTTTGTGAAAAAATGGATAAAGTTTTGATATGTTTATCACGAGAAGGTCTTACGCCAATGCCAAAGAAATGTCATTTTGCATACAGTGAGACCTAAGTTCTAGGATTTTTAATTACAAAAGTGGCACCACTTTACATATTTTTAAGAAAAGAAAAAATATAACTAGAAAAAGGATGAGGAAGAAAAATTTGAATTTGCGAAAAAGACAGTTACATCTGAACCAGTTCTAGCACTTTTTCAACCAGGACTACAAACACATCTAAAAATTGACGGTTCTACAATAGATATAGCCGGATGTTTATCTCAAACTCACAACGGAACAG
Source organism: Holacanthella duospinosa (assembly GCA_002738285.1). Classification (NCBI taxonomy): domain Eukaryota; kingdom Metazoa; phylum Arthropoda; class Collembola; order Poduromorpha; family Neanuridae; genus Holacanthella; species Holacanthella duospinosa. The sequence continues at coordinate 31,031 of NIPM01000489.1, forward strand.
AAAGACCGGTAGCCTTTGTCAGTAGGACGCTGACGCCAGCAGAATCCAAGTGGACAACCACAGAACAAGAGCTATTAGGCATAGTCTACTTTTTAGTAGACTATGCCTAATACAAAGCTTAAACTGTTTGTTCAAAGACATAAAATCAAAATTTATACGGATCATCACGCTTTATGTTGGAGTTTGAAAGCCAAAGAAGAAGAATTAAGTTCAAAACTTACAAGAATGGCTTTTAAACTATCGGAATTTGTAATCAAAAGAATCTATTACCTGAAAGGATCTACAAATCATGTTCCAGACGCCATGAGCCGATATACTGTAATACCAGACGATATCAAACCAGAGAAGATAAAAATTGAAGAAGATGACATAATGATACCAGTCATGACTATAAACTTTAAGGACATCATAAAAATGCAAGGTGTGGACCGAATGTGTGTTCTCGTGAAAAATAAATTGGCACAAAGAAATTCAAAAGAGCAAAAAAGATACAAAATTCACAACGATGTTCTATACCACATCGACGGAAAAGAAAAATCACAATTATATGTTCCAAAAGCCATGACAAGAAATTTTTATTGCTTGTCATGATGACCCAGTAAGCGGACATTTAGGCTTTACGAAAGCTTATCATAAAGTGAAACAGCGATACTGTTGGGAAAATATAAAAAGTACATTGTTAATTACATAAAATCATGTCACAAGTGTCAAACAAGAAAAATCCCACGAAGAAAACCATTTGAACAAATGCAATTTTCTAAAGTACCAAGCGAACCATTCAGTCATAATCAAATTGACTGTATGGGATTTTTTCTGAGAAGTAATAAAACTTCGTGGTACGTGGTCACAGTCATGGGCTATCTTACAAAATGGATTGAAGCCAAAGCATTGAATGAAGCTACAGCAGAAAAATAGCAAAATGTTTAGTTGAACAAATAATATGTAGACATTGGTGTCCGAGAGTCATGCAATCATACCGAGCAACAGATTTTACCAGCCAATTACTTCAATTAGTCAACAATTACCTCGGAATTCAGCATAACACCAGTACATCCTAGCATCCAGAGTCTCAAGGACTTTTAGAAAAGTCGCACTCTACTCTAACGGACTGCATATCTATGTATACTAGCAATCACCAGAAAAATTTGGATGTCTTCTTACCACACATAGTTTTCGCATACAACGCTTCAATTCAGAAAACAACGAAAATGAGGCCATTTTTTCTAATGCATGGCAAAGAAGCTACTTTACCACTTTTAGCGGAAATTTCAGCAACACAGCCATACCAGTTACTAACCGACCTAGTGGACAGAGTTCGAGAAGCTAGAATAATAGCAAAAACTCACATCGAAAAGGAACAAAACAATCTATGCGAAAAGAGTAAATGCGACCAGAACTCAGGTCACATTTGAAGAAGGGCAGATGGTATTACTTAGAAAATTCATAAAAAAAGAAAGGACTTTCGTCTAAACGTTTCCACTACTACTATGGATCATACAAAATTTTAGACGTAAATTACGTCATTGAGGCCACCAGAGGAAAGAAGTTATACAGAGAAACAGTCCATGTAGTTAAACTTAAAGCGTATTACGACAGGAAATTTGAAGGATGATTTATCAGAAATGGAACAAGATAAAATGGCCGAAACAAACATAGAATCAGATGAAGAAATTCAATCAGAAAAAGATATAGAAGAATTTAATTTAAAAAAGATAGAAAATAATACGACTACGAATGGCGTAATGGATACTGTGAGAATGTTTCTATAACTACCCGTTTTAGGTATTCTCGAATGTGTGCTGGATGAGATAACTTAAGTTTTTATTAAAACCAAACTTTATTTTTGGCTACACTTTTTCAAACATACACCTTTTTGATTTTAACCCAAAAATACAATGCTTACGTCTTAAGTAAAATTATTAATAATAATAAAAATAATTTATAAAAATACTCCCCCACGCTAGTAGTATTCAATACACACCCCTCTATCCCGTACATTCCAGAGCAAAAAAAGAAACATAAAAAATACAATAACTAATATTTACTACTACAGATGGCTCACTTACTCTATTTAATTACTTTTGAGTTCTCACAGATACCAACATGGAAACCATCGAAAACACAGAATTAGGGCAAGAATGCAAGGCCAAACAACAAGAAGATACAAAACCATGGAAAAGAGGTCGACCCAAAAAGCAACTCCCACAACCACAACAGAAAGCGAGGAATCAGAAAGAAGAAACGGTCTAGAACAATAATCAATCGCGTTTCAATTTTTATCCAAGAAACGAAAATTAGCTACAGAAAATGATAATGAACAGCAAAACTCGTAAAACACTGGAGAGACAGCGCTATAGAGAAGAAAGAGAACGAATCCTTAGAGAATTAGGCGAAGTGACTAGCGCAGAAGCATCACAAGGCATGAATACGGAATTTAGTCAAGATTTAGAATTACCACAAACAGTACGCAAATGGAAAACAGTCATGAAACGACAAGAAAGAATTCTGATAACAGACGCTTCAGGAGAAATTTAACTAATAAGAAACCTCAAGGACCTTCACCAAATGAATCAACGCAGTACTCGGACAAAGAAGACCATGGAAACTGCAGCTCCACCACCAACCGGCTACTTCTTGGAATCATAATCTGCAGAACAGCTATCATGGTACCAGCTTTTTAGTACGAGTGATAATTATTGCTTGTGGAGGAACAATTGGAGCGGACGCCGCAGAAATTCAATTATCACGTGGAGTTAACATGGAAGAAGTTTAAAATATTGATGGATACACTGCAACTCTCCAAATAATCTACAAAATGGATTTGGCAGGATATCTACGTTTGAAAATGGAAAATAAGGATATTACAGTGATGGAAGCAATGGACGAAGCTTTTGGTTCAATAAATAAGTTTATTGTACCGAACATTCCTATAATTGACAGAAAACGAATGAAACGAATGGAATTGAGTTTATAGCCGATATTTTTGAATGGTGTTGTGGGTTTGTTTCATCGTCACAATTTGACGATCTTTAGGAATCAGAAAATGAAGTTGAAGTAATAACTACGAAGTTGAGTGAACAACTTGAGATAGAGCATCAGGACGACATTCAGGTAACACAAATTTCAAATGATTATTCAGCAAATGTGGATCAGAAATTTTTAGAAACACAATCTGATGCAGCGGATAGTTGATTATAATAATTCTAATATTTTTTGCTACAATGATTACCGATCCAAAATAAACTTGAAATCACAAATCCACTACAATATGACTATTTCCACTGCAAGTAACCAAAATCCACATAACACCTCACACACAACCAAATTAAATCAACAAATATGAGCCACCGCTCAGTTATATAGAAATAAACAATTAACAATGAGCCAACACTCAATCATACTATCACAAAAAATAATATTATCCAAAAATAACAAATGACAAAAAAAATCAAACTCAATGACTCTGTATTTTTTTCACTACGGCTCCTTTTTATCAGTGTGAGAAACCGTAGAGAATAGAGTTTTTATGCGCTCAGCGCCACACTTTGGCCACAATTGCCGTGCCATTTTCCCACCTGCTGGCTGCCGGCTGGCCATTATCCCACCCGTGAAATTTTGTTCGATTTCATGAACACGCGGAACCCTATGTTAATTTCCACTTTATATGTGAAATGAAAAAAAATGGGTCACTGCCAAATGGGGACAATTTGCAATTGACTTTCCTCCGTCCTTCTTTCAGTTCCGTTCTAAGCGGAAAGATTATTTATGAGAATGAAAATCAACCCAGGGCACTGATATTGCCATTTTAAATTACTTTCAATACTGGTATAATTAATGTGAAAAATAGACTGTTCTAAATTAAATTTAAACAAACTTAATTAAGACTAACTAAACCAAATCTAATACGTAACGTTTATACGTTTTTGAAATCACGTTTTCTCTGCTGGAAGTAACTGACAGATTTTTACGATGGGACGCTGAAGAGTCTCCTTTGACGTCTTCAGAGTAATTACTCGTACCAACCCATCGGGTTCTGCATGGACAATAGACACGACCCATTTTCCAGTTTAGTAAAAATGAAGTCTCATCACGAAGCAACACCAAGTCACCCACAGCTATATTTAGCATCATTNACGACCTATTTTCCAGTTTAGTAAAAATGAAGTCTCATCACGAAGCAACACCAAGTCACCCACAGCTATATTTGGCATCATTTTTTTCGACCGTAACCTTTGCTGAAGAGAAGTCACACATTCGTTGCTCCAACGTTTTCAAAAATGTAGAAACACCTGACTCGCTCGTTGCCATCGAGATAAACGGGACTCCTTTGCTTGAGTTACGTCACTCTCACGTACGGCAAGTAAAGGTTGACCAACAAGAATATGCCCAGGCGTCAAAACATTCAGATCAGTTGGTTTATTTGTCAGGGCACAAAGAGGACGAGAATTTAAGGCTGCCTCGACCTGACACAAAAAGGTTATATAGTTACGCCCGTTTTATACTTCCGCCGCATCTGTTGTTCCTCCGGCGTTTCGCCTGATGAGCAGCAGATTATTCAATTTATGCTTTATCAGATGATTCTCCGAACGTTGCTAGGACAATCATCTGATGAAAAATTGTTTGGATGAAACAATCTATGCTTCCACTTTTTCTCATCTTCATCTTGTCCTCATCTCTTCCAACAGAAGTTGAACTAAGAGATACTTTTTACTTCGTGAATTGTTTCATTTTTTTTTCAATATATACTTCCTTCAACAAAATTATAAAGTGATTTGAATGAATGTTGGATGATTTTTTATCCAACTAACATTCAACGAAACCAAAACATGTAAATAAGAGAAAGGACGTCACGACAACGACCTTTTAAAAAATGAGGAAGAGATGAAACGGAAGCGTAAAAAGGGCGTTAGTGGTTATACCTACTTTTTCTTTTCCTACTTACCTACTTATACCTACTCTTTTCAAATGATATTTTGCACGTTTGACGCAACCTTCACAAAGACCCCCATGGTGAGGTGAAGCAGGAACGTTAAAGTGCCATGAAATGTGTTGTTCGGCCAGAAAGTGCAAGATACATTCATTCATCTTTTGGTATCTCTGATAATGTCTTCAAGTCTCTGCTTGCCCCAACGAAATTAGTCTTACAATATGAAAAAATGTCGCTCGGCAGTCCTCGTCTTGCTACAAACCTCTTGAGAGTAGCCAAAAACGACTCCGTTGACAAGTCCGTCACTGGTTCCAAGTGCAATACCTTGGAAGTGAAACAAACAAATAAACAAAAATTACCTTTAAATTGAACTTTTCCTCGTCCTTTTTTGAGTTGAAGGATGAAAGGTCCAGCATAGTCTATACCCAAGCGCTGAAATGGACGAGACTGTGTTACTCTGACAGCTGGAAGGTTCGCCGTAAGTTGTTCTGCGCGTTGACGTGCGCAAACGATACATCTCTTAATTACTGAGCGAATAAGATTCCTAGCTCGTGGTACCTAACTCTTTGTAGAGTTACCCATAACAGTTAGAATCTTGCGTGGAAATAGGCTCGATGATAATACTCTACAAGAAGCTTTGTTAAATGATGGTGAGTTGGTGGAATTAGCTGATGTTTTGTTGATTCGGGTATATCTGACCTCTCAAGTCTTCCACCTACACGTAGAAGCCTTTGGCTGTCCAAAAAAGGATTGACAGTGAGTAAAGCGTTGGATCTGGACAGTCTCTTCTCTTTCGTTAACTGTTTCGACTTTTGTGAAAATGATTCCCGTTGAGCTATTTTTATTAAAACAATCCGTCCTCTCTTCATCTCGTTGGCGGAAAGTGATCCATACATTCTCTGGGACATATTTTCACTGCAGTTGTGCACAAATCGTAAACAAAAACAAACAATACGATTAGCAAACCCCAAATCTAAATATTTGCAAAGGAAACCTGTTTCAGTACTTACTGCTGATACCAGTAATAATTTAACATTTTTTTTCAATACCTCTGGTGGAACTAATGCGAAAGGACAAACCAATGATGGTAGAGGAGGATATCTCAACCACTCTGGCCTTTCCACCATAACCGAAAATTTTCCAAAGTTGAGGCTAAAACCCCAAGTGAAGCACAATCAGCCGGGTTATCTTCGCTGGCAACGTAATACCAAAACTCAGTAGGAATAGTGTCTTGAATCTAAGCCACTCGATTGACAATGAAAATTTTCCACCTTCTTGACAAACCAGAAATCTAACGCAGGACAGAGTCTGCCCATGCAAAGACTGGTGCTTTAAGTTTTGTAGCTTTAGTCGCTGCCTCAATAAGTCGAGTGAGAAGCAGACCCCCACAGAGCTCCAGCTTTGGAATTGAAACATAATGTTCTGCGGCTACTTTTGTCTTTGTAGTCAACCGAACTGTCACGAAAGATCCTGCAAAACTTTTAACAAAAATTACAGCTGCGTACGCTCTTTCTGAATTGTAGCAAAAACCGGGATATTCTAATCTGTCCCAATTTGGAGAAACAACACAACGCGGAATTTTCAAATTTTCCAGAAAAACCATACCTTCCATCAAATCAATACATGTCTCTTGGAGAGGTTGAGGTAATGGCTCATCTCATGATAGATTCCTTGGTTGTTCATTTTCGCAAAAAATAGGATTCCAAAGTTTTTGAAGAAATATTTTGATTGAAATGGTAACAAGAGAGAATCATCCCAATTGGTCGAATATACAAGCTAGCTCCGACAAAACCAATCGTTTAGTCACGAAAGATGATTTCCGAAAGTCGTGACTTGAAAATAGGAACAAATCTTGACGTGAGTTCCATGATACTCCTAAAACTTTGGAATTATAATTGTCACATTTAATTGAACCATTATTTTTTCCGTAACTCATTTGGAAGTTTTTATAAAACCTCAAGCGAGTTAGAATCTCATTTCCGGATATCTAAACCCGCTCTGTTCAGGATGCCACATAACTCACGAAATATTGTTATTGCATCAGCTGCAGAGCCCGCTTCACTCATGAGGTCGTCAACATAAACATCCTCACAGAGTACCTGCTCAGCTGTTGGAAAGTTATTCCCTTCGTCACTTGCCAATTCTTGAAGGCACCTTACTGTTGCTGCCAACATACGGTCAGCCAGTTTTCTGTCTTTACTTAGCTACAAAATTCTTTTGCAAATTTGAATAAAACAAAACCAACACACATTAAATACAATTAAAACCTAACTAACCTAAACACTAAACATACAAACGTTTTCGTTTGTATATTTGTAATTTCCCATCTTTAGCTCTTGATTATTTTATATTCCGTAGAAGACATACAGTTTGGCCATAATTAAAGTTTCCACTACCTAATGTCGAATTATTTCCGTTTAGCTAAGGAATTAAAATTTTACCGAAACAGAAATAGAGGAGTTATTAAAGGATAAACTAGAAATGCAAAATTCCGCATTAAAAAAGTAAAGGTTACAATTAATACAGCCAAAAAACTAAAGTGAAAATGGAGAAAGTGGCCATAATTAAAGTTTCCAGTGGTTTTAATCCTAATATTTCTAGATTGTGACTAGGAATCTTTAAATTTTTTCAACACATTATAAATAACTAGTAATAAATCGATAATATTTGAATTATATGTAATGCCAATTTTGTCTCTAGCGATAATGGCAGACAAAACGCAATTTAGTGAAGTTGATAAGGGGGAAATTGCTGTTCTTCATTAATTCGGTGACTCAATTTTACAGATTGCTAGTTTACTAGCAAAAACACATCCCTACATTAATAATTTCTTAAAGAAAAGCGAAACCCCTAAACCTAAATTGAAACCAGGGTCTAAAGAAAAACTTTCACCGCGGGAAAAGTGNAAATTGAAACCAGGGTCTAAAGAAAAACTTTCACCGCGGGAAAAGTGTCGGATAATTATTTCTAGTAGCAACAAATCGACTTTTTTAAAAAAGATCAAGTCAAATTTGAACCTTTCTGTCTATCCAAAACCGTTCGTAAACCGTTCAAAAGTTGGTGGAGAAATTCAAATGCATTAACTTTAAAAAAAAATCAAGAAACACTAACTTTCTCCACCCCACGGAGAACGTGGATTAGTTTGGGCCAAGGAAAAAATTTCTTGGAACAAAGATTGGCGCTCTATCATTCTAGGCGACGAAAAGGAGTTCAACCTTGACGGTCCTGACTGGTTTGCATTTTATTAGCATGACTTGCGCAAGAGAAAACTCCTATTTTCCAAAGGGTACGCAGGAGAAAGTTTCGTATTGATTTGGGGGGTGTTCAGTTTCCATAGATAATCACCTCTGGCTTTTCTACTCGCCGCCAAAACGCTGTCGAGTATCAAAACCATATGTTGCTTAAACGGATCCCTCATTTTGGACGCTTTTGGCAAGGTAATGGCGTCTTGATGCAAGAAAATGCCAGTTGCCACACGAGAAATTCCAAAAAAAAACTTTCTCCAAGCAAATGAAATTCCAGTGGCGCTTCGCTCTGCACTTTCGCCAAGATTTGAATCTGATCGAGAACCCATGGGGCGACCTCGTGAGAAAAATATATGATGAAGGGAAGCTTTTCTGTTTGGTCGAAGACTTAAAAATGGCGATTGGAGCTGCTTGGATCGAGATTCCCAATTCAAAACTAAGAAAATTGGTTGAATCAATCCAAAAACGTGTTTATGAAATTATTCGTGCAACTAGTAGATCAACTAAATATTAACCTATTAAATTTTGTCAAAAATTTCCGTTAAAATAGAATGTGTACCTAAGAAACATTCACTGGAAACTTTAATTATGGCCACTTTCTTTGATTTCAGTTTTTTGGCTGTATTTATTGTAATCTTTACTTTTTTAATGCGGAATTTTGTTTTTCTAGTTTATTCTTTAATAACTTATCTATTTTTGTTTCGGTTCAATTTTTAATCCTTAGGTAAACGGAAATAATTCGACATTAGGTACTGGAAACTTTAATTATGGTCTAACTGTATTTCATATTGAAACAACATTAAAAACTAAAAAGGAAATTTGGTTTAATCATCACTTAAGNTATGGTCTAACTGTATTTCATATTGAAACAACATTAAAAACTAAAAAGGAAATTTGGTTTAATCATCACTTAAGCATGGGATTAAAGAATAGAATGTTTAAGTTTGCTTAAACCCAAGTTTTGAAACTTAACTGCATAATTTCCTAAACTGCTATTATACTAAAGTTTGAAATACTTTGTTTTAACTAAATAAGTTTTAACATTTACCTCTCAGCCTGGAGAGGTGATTGAAATACCTCGCCTCCCTGAATTGTAACGTTTTGTTGCAATTAAATCAAATATACTACGAAACATCAAACTCAGTAAAATGTTGAATTTTTGCGCGCACACAGATTAAAGACCAATAGACAACAGCATTTCTCGCTAGAGTATAAATTCTACCAAAACATTCTGAACAAATGTCAGGCTACTCAGTGGTTATCATTAGGTGATGAAGTATACTCCGAACTAAAATGCTGGTATGAAGTTGGGTTGGGCTAAGTTTGGGTTATGGTTGATGTTAGTGTTGTTACCGATTGAGTATTAAGTTCCAAGCGTCTATTCTGCGCAACGCGAGAAAGTTTGAAAAAATTAAGATCTTGGATTTCGAGTTGGACTAAAAACTATGTGAACAACCATAATTTGATGCAAAGTTGGGCACAAATATTAAGTAGTTGTATTTAAAATTGTGAAATTGTACTTTTGAGAATTATCAAATATTATCAAATTTTTCACCTTGATTCTGAATGTGATATTGGTTAACGAAGCTGAGAGCGTTAAGGGTCATCCACGGGTACAAAGTTCATTGAAACTTCCATTCCAACTCAGAATTAGAATTTAATTTGAATTGTCATGGAGGTTCCAAGTTAAAATGAACTCATCCGTGCGAGTCCAATAATTCAGTAATTTTTTTTAGATTCCTCCTTACCCAATAAAAATAATGGTGACTAGTTGTTCAATATGGACTATTGCATGCTCAGTGGGCATTTACATATGCGCAGTAAGCATTCATATATGCGCAGTGGGTATTTATTTATGTGCAATGTACTTTTGTATGCGCGGTGGGTATTTATATATGCGAAATGAACATTTGCATGCGCAGTGGACATTTATATATCCTCTATGGGAATTTAGATATGTGCAGTGGACAAATATATGTACGCAATGAACTTTTGCTTCCGCAATGGACATTTGCATACGCAGTGGGTATTAACATATGCGCAGTGACTTTCGCATGCTAATAGCGCCTTTATATAAATGCTCACTGCGCATATGCAAATGTCCATTGCGCATTTATAGATGTCCATTGCGCATGCAAAAGTTCATTGCGCACATATATTTGTCCACTGCACATATATAGATTCCCATAGAGGGTATATAAATGTCTACTGCGCATGCAAATGTTCATTTCTCATATACAAATGCCCACCGCGCATACAAAAGTACATTGCACATAAATAAATACCCACTGCGCATATATGAATGCTTACTGCGCATATGTAAATGCCCACTGAGCATGCAATAGTCCATATTGAACAACTAGTCACCATTATTTTTATTGGGTAAGGAGGAATCTAAAAAAAATTACTGAATTATTGGACTCGCACGGATGAGTT
>NIPM01000489.1:41876-113329 GCA_002738285.1 Holacanthella duospinosa
CAGTGCTACATACTGATGAATAATTTGCTTTTAAGATTATTCAACGCTGATTAATAAAATTGTTAACAAAGATCTCAAATGTTCTAAAAATTACAGAAAGTGGCACATATTTCATTTGAATAAAAATTTAAAATAAAACTACTATTCATTGCGGTGAGAAATGAAACATGTAAATTTAAATTTAACTGCATCAAATTTTTGCGATCGGTATAAATCAAAAGAATTAGATTGACAATTATTTTAACCCAAAAGATCGAGATAGACGTTGGCATAATTGTTCTTCCAACCAAAGATCGAGATCGATCGATCTCTTGATGAAAAGATCGAGATCGCGAATAGTAGTAGTCAATCTTTCTCTCGTAAAATCGAGATCGAGATCGGCACTAGTCGATCATCTCAAAGAAAGATCGAGATCGAGATCGGCTCCCATCGATCTCGCCATCAAAAGATCGAGATCGAGATCGATGTCAGTGGATTGTTCTACCAAGCGATCGAGATCGAGATCGGCACCAGTCGATCATCTCAGAGAAAGATCGAGATCGAGATCGGCTCCCATCGATCTCGCCATCAAAAGATCGAGATCGAGATCGATGGGTCAGTGTTGCAACTGTGTTCACATTAGTTTTTAGTCCAACTCGAAATCCAAGATCTTAATTTTTTCAAACTTTCTCGCGTTGCGCAAAAAAGACTCTTGGAACTTAATACTCAATTGGTAGCTTTACGAAATCTGTCTGTCATTTATGCAGTTTATTAAAAAAATCTTACGAAAAAAGTGACAAAAGCGTCGACTAACAAAATCACGCGCAAAAATAACATCACTATCAGACGGGCTGAAGCTTCATAACCGTAAGTTGTTAAAGTGGGTGAAAAATTGTGTTACCATGGCATATAGCTCAAAAAAAAAAAGAGTAAACATATATCCTAAGACAGAAAACTGGCTGAACATATGTTGGCAGCAACAGTATGGCCGTAAAGGGAGCTGATGAAGTTCCGTTTGTGACTGTTGTTAGTTGAAATTCTTCGATTGGAAGGTCATGAGAATCACGCCACAAAATTCTTATTTTGGACTGGTCCTCCAATCGTATCCGAAATTGGCGGTTCATTTTTGAGATGTCCGTTTTCAAGGCAACTATACGTATTCGGAACCTACATAACAATGAAAATAAGTCATTTTTAACAGTCGGATCCACCATTAGACATGAATAGAGATTGCAAATCCCGAAAAGGAAAACGGGAAATTTCGGGAATTTCGGGAAATGGTTTCCCGAGGTAACCACGAGAATTCCCGTCCGGGATATCAATAAATAAATTTAAAAATAACGCTAGACTGAACACGGTTTATAAATAATTGTTAAGTTAACTATTTTGATATAAATATACATAGGTGTGTTAATTGTGAAAAGTTAAAAAAATAAAAATAACTAGAAGCACTAGATTTACTTTCTAATAAGAAATTATTAATTTATCAAGTTTTAAATTAATTAATCCTATTTCACAATTACCGCACAAAACCATCAAATGTGTGGCAATTGTAAAATTTTAAATCCAAATGCTTTGGGCATGAGCTGAACCACTTCGATTTTACTCAAAATTCTCAAGAATACAAGGGACGAAACACAAGGGAAGAGATTGAGTTTGAAACTAATTAAACCATTAACTTTTGGGCCACCCATAAATAGCCAGAAAAGCGAATCTTGTTCTAATTTTCACTATCAACGTAAGTCTGATGTTCTCTATCACCTTATAAATAGTGTAAGTTGGAATGACCGTAAATTAATTTCATCTAAGTTTTCACAATTACCACATCTAGTTTGCACAATTACCACACTTCTGTTTTTAATTGTGAAAAGTAGTTTCTAGAATGCAAGTTAATAATTGTAGGATATGAACAATTATTAATTTTTGCATGGTTACCTTTGTTTTTTTCTTGTTTCGGGAAACCCGGGAATCTTCCAAAATTCGGGAATTTCTCGTTTCCCGTTACTAGGATAATTTTCCCGTAAATTGCAATCTCTAGACATAAATTTAGTGAAATTCCGGGACTTGAGAGAGCCGAGCCATCGAACACTACCCTTAGCTTGGTTGTTATACTTTCTTTCTTAAGAGCAAAATGATGAGGCAGATAGTTAGTCACTCCCAGTAATTATTCTCTTTCTTCTGGTGGTACTAAGACCATATGGCCCAATTCTCGATATTCCTTCATGAATGAGATGTAACTGCATCGAATTTCACCTTTCCACTTAAGTCGTCGTTTTAGCCCTTGAAATCTTTTCAAAGCTATAGCTTTGGATGCACCTAAATTTGAAACATTATTTGTTAGAGGTAGAGCTGTTATATACCTTCCTTCATTGTCTTTATAGTGGGTTGAGAGAAAATGCGCTTCCACCTTCTTCTCAATTACTGTCCCCTCTAATAATTCGTCAAGCTGAATTCAGTCGATAAGTGTACAATCTGTTTACACGTTTTAATCAATATTTCTATAGTTAAGGTGATTCGACTTTTTCTCAAATAGTAGTTAAGTACACAATTTCATGTCTGCCTGATTGAAATACTTCATTACTCTAATTTGACCGAATAATCAAATCTAACAATCAGATTCGTCGATACACTGGTTATATTGTCGAAGCTTATAGGAATACTAATAGTAATAATGAAGTTACCATTAGATTTTCCATATCATTTACCCAATCATTGGCATCAAGTTGTTAATAATCATAAATTAAGTACCGTAATTCTCGGTTTCAATCCTCTGGAGAATTATTATTTCAAACCGGACAAAAGGCGGGGAATTATTTTGAAGAGGGAATTATTTCGAGGTGGGGAATTATTAATTGAAAGTGAATATTTTGCTTTTTTATAGTTGTTTACTTCTTATAAGAGGTAAAAAAGTACAAATAATGGAATTTTCTTATCCAGGTCAGGGATATCTGTTACTTTGACTTTTTTGTCGTTTTGATATTTTTGTCGCATTCTAAATTTTAAATTTTCCTCTTTTCAGGTAATCTTATATAAAATTGTTTCTAATTTTGCGCCTGATGAGACTTTTAATAATTCCTCATGGAGATTTATTTTGAGGTGGGGATTTGTTATTTCAAACTACCCAAAATGTGGGGAATTATTTTGGAAGAAGAATTATTTCGAGGTGGGGAATTAAATCGAAAAATACGGTATGTTATTATTTTCATTTGATTTGAGGCATGTCTTAAGAGCCTAAGGTTCAGATTTATGTTAATGGAGACACAGTTAGTAAATTTATTGTGTAACTTAATTGTTCCATTGTATAATGTGTATTCAACTACTATGAATAATGAGAAATTAGAGTTGAAAGGATTCTCTTACATACACATAGAAGTTGGTGGACGACAATTCTACTGTAAATTTTATATAGTAGAAAAATTACCTGTACCATGCGTACTGGGTAGAGATTTTCTAAAGACTCAGAAAATAGTCTTATATTTACATAATGAAGAATTTTTGTTTAGTGATGATCCTACTAAGAAGTTTAAACTTAGGGATATCGCTGAGAACAAGGGTTCAGCACTATTTATGGTAGTTTTACCAGAGGTTCAGTTCTTAGAATCAGAACTTGAGTCCAAAGTGAGTGATTTTTTAGAGAAATTTCCTAGAGTTTCTAGGAAAGACGGAAAATATGGATCCCCAGATTGGACATACCATATTATCGATTCTGAGAGTGAACCTACGAAACAAAAACCCTACAGAAAATCACCTGCTGTGAATGGGGAAATTCAGAGGCAGTGTAAGGATTTATTAGACTTAGGGATGATCAGACATTCTAGATTACCCTATGCAGCTCCAATTGTCTGAGACAAAAAGAAAAATGGCAAATGGAGAATGTGTATTGATTACACAAAATTAAATGCGAATACAAAAAATAACGCAGCGCCTATAAAGAACGCACATTCAATCCTAAGGCATATACCAACAGGCTTTTGGTATTCTGTCATAGATTTTGACAGCGGATTTTGGCAAATTAAGCTTTCAGAGGGAAGTATAGAAAAGACAGCGTTTGTAACACAAGACGCTCACTATGAGTTTCTAGTTATGCCATTCGGTCTGAAAAACGCGCCGAAAACTTTCCAACAGTTAATGAGAAAAGTACTTAAAGATTACATCGATGATTTTACTAAAGTTTTCATGGATGATATTATAGTGTATTCAGAAAGTCTAGAATTACACTGGACACATTTGAAGAAAATATTTGAAAGATTAGCATTAGCTAAACTCACGATCAATAGAAAAAAGTCACAGTTCTGTAAACGAGAAGTGGCTTATCTTGGTCATATAGCGACAAGATGTGGGTTAAAGAAAGACGAAAAGAAAGTTAAACCTATTGTAGAATTTCCAAGACCACAGAATGTGAAAGAAATACAAAGATTTCATGGTCTTGTAAATTGGTACTCTTCATTTATAGAAAATTTTGCAACTAAAGCAGAACCATTATATAGATAGTTAAAGAAAAATGTTTTATGGGAATGGGGAAGTGATCAGGAAAGATCATTCTCAGATTTAAAAGAGTTTATCTGTAAAGATGTAATGTTACATTCAATTGATTACACAAAACCATTACTTTTGAAGTGTGATGCATCCCAAATTGGATTAGGAGCAGTCCTAATTCAAACGGTTGATGGGATTGAACGTCCAATTATATTCATAAGTAAAACTCTTAGAGAGTCAGAAAGAAAACATCATATTTATGAGAAAGAATTATATGCGGTAATTTGGGCTTACCACAAGCTCAGAGAATATTTAGAAGAGCAAGAATTTACAATTCAAACAGACAACAGCGCATTGTCTTTGTTGAATGGTAAAACAGAAGGAAAATCTAAACTCAAAACATGGGCGTTAGAAATTAAGTCATGGAAGGCCAAATTTATTCATAGACCGGGGAGGGAAAACGTTGAGGCGGACGCGCTTTCACGGGCTCCAATCCCAGTTCAGGATAGTGATCCTGATATGGATGATGACGCTCCAGAATATCATTATACGCCAAGAAATTCAGCGTTACTAGCATATAATACTCCAACTCTACAGACACTTAGAGAGGAGCAAGAAAAAGATGTTAAAATTTTAGCAATTAAAGAGAATTCAGAAAATAACCCATGCTATGTGATAGAGGATGGGATATTATTTAGAAAAGTCAATTCTGCGGGATTTAGTTTTAGTCCTGACATACAGAATTCGACTGAGTTTATTTTAATTCCGGTAGTACCACAGATTTTGGTCCCGCAAATAATAAAACACTTTCATGATGTTCCTGAGGCAGGACATCCAGGAATTAAAGCTACTAAATTAAAAATTAAATGCAGATGTTTTTGGGAGAATATGAACAGAGACATCATAACTTATGTCCATTCATGTGAAATTTGTCAACAGACAAAAGCTTCAAATTCAATGCTATATGGATTTTTACAAAGCATAAAACCTCCAAGTAGTGTATTCGGACGAATAAACATAGATTTTATGGGACCGTTTCCACGAAGTCAAACGGGTAACAGATTTTTATTCGTTGTGGAAGATGAGTTGTCAAAATGGGTTGAACTATTTTCGATGAGATCAGCTACAGCTAAGAGAGTAGTTAGCGTTCTAGAAAACGAAATTTTTTGTCGTTACGGTACAGTAAAAACAATACTTTCAGACAATGGTAGTCAATTTCTACCTAAATTGATGAAAAAATTATGCAAGGAGTGGAAAGTTACTCACATTCTTACTAGTCCATACCATCGACAAGCAAATATGGTAGAAAGAGTAAATAGAAATTTAAAAGCTACGTTACAAGCGTTTGTAGATGAAAACCACAGAAATTGGGATCTCTACACTTACAAAAATTTGCTTTAGCACTTCGAACAAATATCCATGAAAGTACTAAAGTTTCACCAGCACTATTGAATTTAGCAAGGCAGATACCACTTCCTATAGATAGACAGTCTCAGAGAAACGAAACTGAAGATATAGACCAAGTTGTACAGAAATTACAGCTTTTGCCAGATAGGTTAAAAGATATAATTGATTGGGTTAGGACAAATATCCAAAAATCCCAAGTACAAAATAAAAAGTATTATGACAAAAATCGTATAGAACCAAAATTTCAAGTTGGGGATTTAGTTCTCATGAAAAACCACATACTTTCAGATAAAAATAGTGGAATCATGCAAAAATTATCTAAAAGATATATAGGACCTTATCAGATTTTAGAATGAGTCACACCAGTCTCATTCAAGTTGATAGATAAGGACAAAAAAGTAATAGGAAAAAGACATGTATCTGAATTAAGACCGTTTGTTCCAAGAAATTCAGACATACTTAGTCCAGTAATCAGAGTAAATTCACAAATTAGAGTACAAAGTTCACAGGATGAGCTTGGAAAATCTAAAAGACAAACGAAAAGGGTTAATTATAGAACCTTAGCTGGTTACAAAAAGTAAAAAAAAAAAGTAATTACGAAATAGTTAAAAATTCTTAAAATTATAGGTAGAAATGGAGTATTTAGCAAAACTAGGACCAAGCGCGAAAATTAGAAAAAAACAGAGAATATCATATTGGAAAAAATGAACAAAATGAAAAATTTGGTAAAGCATCACGGCCATAGGATATGGTTGTGTACCAAAATTTTAAAGACGAAGCAGTAATTCGAAATCATTGGCACAGTTTTCCATTTAAAAGTCATCCATTTGAAGTGAAAGTCAGAGAGATGGCTTATCAAACATTGTTACTCTCAGAAGGAGAGGAACCAGTTGTAGAATTAGACAAGTATGAAGTAATTGAAGTCAATACTCCACAGTTGTTTGGAGAAATGATTGATCATTTAGAAAAAAGAAAAGAAATAGCGGTAGATTTGGAAATGAGTCCAAATAAAGCATATTGGGACACTTATATTTGCCTTATGCAAATATCGATAAAGACTTTATCATCGATCCATTTGTATTGGTTTATCATATGCCAAGACTTAAACCAATTTTTCAAAGTAATACCAAGTTGAAAATTTTTCGCGGTTCAGTGAATGATCTAATGGCACTACAGCTACAATATCAAATTTTTGTAGTGGGAATGATAGACACACAGATTATGTACAATGTCATTCACAAGGAACCAAATGTTGGCTTATTGAAAGTCATAGGAAAATACTTTCCAAATATTCAGTGTATAGATAAAAATGCACGACTTGCTGATTGGCAATTGAGACCTTTACCAAAAGAAATGATAGCATATGCGAGATTTGATACCCATATGNTCACGGTTCAGCGAATGATCTAATGGCACTACAGCTACAATATCAAATTTTTGTAGTGGGAATGATAGACACAGATTATGTACAATGACATTCACAAGGAACCAAATGTTGGCTTATTGAAAGTCATAAGAAAATACTTTCCAAAAATTCAGTGTATAGATAAAAATACAGGACTTGCTGATTGGCAATTGAGACCTTTACCAAAAGAAATGATAGCATATGCGAGATTTGATACCCATATGTTGATAAGAATTTGGCTTAAAATGAAGTCAGAGTATGACTTAGATTTATGGGAAGCAGAATGGAAGCAGGTTTTTGAAAAGTGCAATGCTCAAGTGTTAAAAGTTTACACACTTAAGGTAGAAAAGCCATTAGAATTCAAGGCTTATGAAGAACAAGTTGGCTTACACAACTCAGTGCTTTTTGATAACTTGTTAGTTATGAGGGAAAATATCGCGAAAGATAGAGATTTTCAAGCAGAATATGTGCTTCCTATTAAAAAAGTCATAGAAATTATGGAAGGGATGCCAAAAGAAAGAAAATACTTAGAATTAGTCTTAGATTACAAACACAAACTTACACTGAAGGACTTAGATCTCATAATTCAGTGGATTAAAAACGAGATTGAGTTTTTTCCAGCTAATATCATGGAAACAACTGGAAAGTCACAGAGTCTGGCTTTCCATGGAGGGGAGGTGGAAGATTGGGAAGCAGAACTTGCAGCCGTATTAGCAGACCCTATCCCAATCGTTAAACCTCAACCGTCCATATCGAAAAGTAAAAACAACGAAGAGGAAGAATTGGACTACGAATGAGAAGACGATGAAGAGGAAGAAATTTCTGAGAATGAAACTCAAAAGAACAATCAAGAAGAAGAAGAAGACATTCTTGAAATCGAAATCCAAGAGGAAGAAATTGAAGACTGGAACCAAGAAGAGGACAAAGAAGAAAAGAAATATACACAGAAGAGATTTCCGTGTTTCATTTGTTCAGAGATGGGTCATATTGCAATGGATTGCAAATTTAAGAATCAAGACAAAGATGAAGAATTTAGAAAAATGAAGGAGAACTGGGACAGGTTTTTAGAAGAACACCCTGAAAGGGAGAGAAGAGACCGGAAGCGCCGTACCAAGAAGTACAACGAGAAAAAGGCGAAGCGAATGAAGCAAATGGGAAATTGAAAAAGACACAGCCACCACCAGCAGGGAGGGGTTGAGGTGTAACAAACCTGATAATAATTAGTGATGTAGGCATGTTGCCTACCACCACACCAATTAAATATTATAATAATATTATTATGTAATACCTGGCTAGAGGAGATTAGCCTCTAGCCAGTCTGAGTTAGAAGGTTGACGGGAGCAGAGCTCCAATAAAGCTCTCTTCATGACAACCCTCTGCCAATAATTATTATAGAAACCAGTTGTGTTGCCTGTCCATGACCTAAGTAAGGTCAAAGAGTCAAGACAGGCAGCACAGCTATAAGATGTGTTTGGAAATCCTTTCAGTTCCCAAAATTGTTTGAGAAAAAAATCTTCTTCGAATCGACTTTGACTTAGACGTAGTGAATAGCAGTGTGATGGTGAGAACTTGATGTCTCCACCAAAAATCCACCCGAAACAAGTATTGAAGACAATGGGTTGAAATAGGTGACCCCTTCGTTGTTCTCCTAAAAGAATTGAATAAAATACACCAATGCCTAAAATTATACTTATTTCACCAAGATGGTAAAAGTCTGGATCAGCCAGGACTAATCCGTGAAGATGAACCCATTCTGACGTATCTAATTTTTGAGTTGGTTGAGGAGCAGACAATTTTTTCATGACCTGACAACTTATAGACATTTCAAAATCAGAATGGAAAGAACCAATCGTGACTTTTGCTGTTCCTTTACTTTTCCTCAAATATGTGCTTCTTACACCATATACGTGACTGTAGTTGTTTGTCCGAGGGATGTCTTAAGCTTGGACCAGGGACTCTTTAATGACATTTTAATCTGAACCTGTTACAAAAAATACTCTACTGATATTAAGATTACCAGAAGAACTACGAATCCAAAGACAAGCAGTTGAAACAAGTCCCTTCATCACTGGCAAGTCTCGCTGGAATGAAGAGAAAATTCTGCTATGAGTTCGGCGAACCTTGAGGTTCGAAAAAATTTCAACGAACCCCGAACCGAACCGAACATTGTTCGATACGGGTTCGGCTCGGTTTCTATATTTTTAAATTAGGTTCGGGTTTGGCTCTGTTCGACAGGGTCTAAGATTCGGTTCGGTGAGGCCTTAAATTTTTGTATTTAGGAATCGTTTCGGTTCGGTTCGTAGCTGAACCTGGATCGGTTTGGTTCGGGAAGTTCGGCGAACCTGAATGTTTGGATATTAAATGGAGCAAGGTTCGGGTTCGGTTCGGTGCAGGTTTGATGCGGGTTCGGTTTGAGAGAGTAAAATATTAAAGTAGAGTCAGGTTCGGTTCGGTTCGACAAAGTCGAGGTTCGGTGCGGGTTCTGTTCGCTAAAGTAATATTTGAAGTTGGTTCGGGTACGGTTTGGCAAAAAATTGTTGGACTAGGTTCGGGTTGGAAGGTTCGGCGAACCTCAAACGCCCATGTGTGCTTCAGATCCACTAGCAGTTGCACTTGTTTGGAATAGAACACCTGGAAATTGGAGGAAGTGGAGGCTGAACCATTGGTGGAGTTCGTTTCTATTGATTACCACTACTGAAAGATTTTGGCGGAGGAACCGATTGATACTCCTGCTGTTCCTTCCTTTGTCTATGAAGTAACGTGTTGTGCTTCATACCATATGACCGACAAGTGAACTTCGCAATGCAGTCTTTTAGACCGTGCTTTGAACTAAAGCAAAGGAAGCATAAATGCTTAATTTTAACAAAACTAACCGTTTTCTCCACCGTTTCCTTTTCAAATTGTGGAGACTTGAAAAAAGGTGCTGCTCCTTGCAGCAGGTGCAACCTTGTTCAGTATTAGAGGAGGCTGAGTGTACTCTCCTTTGGTTTATCAACGTTTGATTTCTGAAAACTGCTGATTGAAGGCTTCTGACTCGAGTTTGTAAAAATTCAGTTAATTGGGCTACTGTGGGAAAATCTGTAGTAGTAAGTGATTTTGCCCATTTCTTCCTGGTTTCTGGGTCTAATTTACTCAAAATTAAATATACAATTAAAGCATCCCATTTTTGAACAGGCCTTGTGAGGACCATTAGACTACGTAGTGACTCAGAAAACACATCAATTAATCTTTGAATTTCTGTGGAATTTTCACTCTTTACGTTTTCAGCGTTAAATAATTTACAAATGAGAGCATAACTAATTTCTCTCTTGTTTACGTACCTAGATATTACCAACTTCCAAGCTTTGTCGTCGGTGATGGAGAAAGGTTTGACTTGTCTTTTCGCTTAATTCTTTAGCGATGACTTTAAATATTGCAGGCTTTGTGCTCCTGTCAGCTGTATGTTCTTGATAACAGTAGCTGTAAACAGATCTCTAAACGAAGGCCAATAATCAAACTTACCATCAAAAATGGGCAATTCCATTTTGGAAAGTTTCACTGCAGTAACGTGAGTCTTTGGCGCATCCCTTGTAGTAACCTGGCGTACTAGATACGCAATTTTGTATTGAATGTTGTCAAGGAAAAGTGTACCTACGTTCACTTGATCAGCTGATAACTCGATCTGTTCCTCGGTGTCACACTTTTGGAAGAGATTAACTAGGAAGTCACTCAGAGAGATACGGATTTTGTCTACTTTCTTTTGAGCGACTTTCAGTTGCTCATTGGTAACATCCTCAGGATCCATAGTCTGGACTACAACTTGGAGCTTTTCAATAAGATGCTTCGTGCCTCTGTATGACTTCTTTAGTGCTAGGAGTTCATCTTCCATTGCTAGTGAAGTGATAAAGAAATATAAATTTTAGAATGATTTATAAAAACCTCACGCTTTTTGTTGTGGGTCTGGAGTTGGACACGGGTATCTTGAGTCAACGACCAACATCCGGTTCGAAGGACCAAAAATGATGCAGCGGATAGTTGATTATAATAATTCTAATATTTTTTGCTACAATGATTACTGAACCAAAATAAACTTGAAATCACAAATCCACTACAATATGACTATTTCCACTGCAAGCAACCAAAATTCACATAACACCATACACACAACCAAATTAAATCAACAAGTGTGAGCCACCGCTCAGTTATATGAAAATCAACAATTAACAATGAGCCACTGCTCAATCATAGTATCACAAAAAATAATCTTATCCAAAAATAACAAATTACAAAAAAAAATCAATGACTGTATTTTTTTCACTATGGCTCCTTTTTATCAGTGTGAGAAAGCATGGAGAATAGAGTTTTTATGCGCTCAGCGCCACACTCTGGCCACAATTGCCATCTCCATGCTACCTTCCACCATTGCATAACTTTACTTAACACAATCACAAGTCGAAAAAGATATATTTAGACTTGTAAGAGACCAGGAAAAACTTCAAAAGTTAGTTCAAGAGCATCAATACGTTTAGTAGACCCCTTTGCAAAAGTAATCATCGTATCGTCATGGCAGACGATCACTACAGATTGTAAGAAAATACTAATTCCCCATCTTTTAGTGACACCAGAAATGCCTACGGAAGTTTTGAACAGAATGAATCTCAAAATTTTTGAACAGGGATATCAGATTTTTATATCCAGTGATAGACTTTCACAATACCATCAGAATGAGTTAGTTTCTTGTACTTTTACTGACAATCAGACTAATCATCAAAATAAAAGTTTCAATCATCGAAATCGAAACAAAATTTTAATTACATTCAATCTCGATGACATAATTTCGTTATCATGACAATCTATGCCAAATTCAGCAGGAAGCAGATTTTGTAATAATCAAGAATTTTTAAATAATTCCTATCAGCGGAAAAATGAAGCGGAGTTGTGTCCTAACAAGAAATAATCTATGTTATGTATCACAATTTCCAAATCAGCAAATGACGATAGCGAGATGCATTACATCCATGTTAAATGACGAAGCAGATCAAAAAAAATGAATATCAATTGCATTTTCACGTGTTCAAAATTAGCAAATGAAACTGAAGTGACTCAGATAAAACGAAATCTTTTTTGTCTGATCACTCCTACAGAAGAATTGGAAATTCATTGTCCAGTAAATTCATTCCAGAAAATCGCAGCGCTGATGGCAGCAAAAGCACAGATGATTAAATTAGAATGCCAATTTCAAATACTCGGAATAAACGGNATTTCCTCAGTGGTATTACTAGGGAAATTAGGAAACCCGTTTTCCACAATACAAAATCCCGCTTAATCCAAAAAAATACTACTAATATGAAATTCGCGCGATTAGTAATAGTAAATTCTCAATTTACGTCAGTCCCTTTTTTTCCGCTGCTCCCGTTACTTCCAAATGCTTGGACTCAAAAGCATGTAATTGGAAATCGAATAATTAAATTTGAAAATCTATCGGACATTTTTCATCAAGATTGGCACAAAGAGACTCAACATCTCCACTTCAGAGAAAATTGACACACATTGGAGTGATATAGTGTGTCTCAATAGTCATGTGAGTTTCTACTTTTACATTTTCACAACTCTAACTTTGTTTTGGGCAGTATGGGTCACATACATGTTGATCAAACCAGATTTATCAAGTATGTTACCACTATTAGCATTTATGCCAGGAAGCCGAGCAGCATCCGAAGACGCAATACTAATAATGCAAATCATGGACGACATTATTTTGACGTTAATTTGGTTCACTATGATCGTATTTATGATCATGGTTTGCTACAAATTAAAACCAAAAATCAAATTAGTAGAAGTACTAAATGTGCGATACACTCAGCATTCAAATCGAACCAAAAATCAAATAATACCACCCTTGACTCAATCTAGCAGCAAAACAATTAAAATTCAGATACCAAAAGAAAACGAATAAATTTTTTATTTAGAAACAAACTAATCTGGACAAAATCCGTATAAAAGCAGAAAAAAAAATCTAAAATGAAACCGACTCAACCGACGACCGAAACGTCACAATTTTCAAAATACCAATTTCTACAATTGGGAACAACGGAATTTGAACTAGAATTATTTGCAGCCTCATTTGGAAATTATAAACCCTAACATCGTGCCAGTGACACTGTTGGGAAAAAAGGAGAGAAATAAACAGAGAAGACATTGCGACATGCAAGTGTACTCGACTCTAGATTTTTCTCATTCTGCGACAAAAAAAAATCATCGACACGAAAGACAAATTTTTCTACCTGACGTTCGATGTTGATGAGACTTTTAGCTGGTTGATAAAATTTTAAACAACCGGACACTGTGNGCTGGTTGATAAAATTTTAAACGACCGGACACTGTGTGAATGATGATCCATGATTGACATCAACAAAACGGCAAAAAATTATTCCTGAAAAAATTTAAAAAATATTTTTGATAAAAATGATCAGATGAAGCGTAAAACTTTTAGCAAGGACTAATTCTTACGTTTTCTAAAATTTCCGGACAGGTTGAATGCCAATTCAAAGCAACCCAACCAAAAAAATATTTTCGGCAGAACTTTGGTAAACCGTAACGGGCAGGCTTACTGCAACCAAAATCAAACCAAAGTTAACAATAAAGAAATCAACAATAACCATGAAATAAACTTTTGGATCAAAACAGAATATAATAGGATACAAATACATGATAGATGAAGACATCTATGATGTGTGAAAAGTCGCGGGACACAGATGAAGACGAAACCATCTGCAAAATTTTGTACACGCTGGATGAAGTTAGCCGTCACTTTTACCCCGCAATACACTGAATCCAACAAAAGATTTGAATTATATCATCTCTTACGATTTATGTACTAACTAACGGATGAAAAATGGAAATTTAGAAATTTGGAACTTTCACCAGTTTCACCAACCTGAAGGATGGCAAGGAAGTAGTGAAAGCGGATATCAACCAATGAAATTTGTAGAAATTTACTAGAAACAAGAATGATTTACTCACCTTTATTTGAAAACAGAAGAGCACTGATGACAATTGAAGACAACTGATGAATGGTGTAACGAAAAGGTGTACATATCTGACCAGTAATTTTGAAAAAAATTTTAAGTTAAGAAATTCGAAAATTTTGAAATAACTAGCATATGAGATAGCATCAACTACCAGAGATGGAATAAAGCTAATGAAGGAGTTACACCTAAATCTTTGAGATGAAAATTGATAATTCATCCAATTTTCAAAAAGATTCTGAAGCGTTAGCACATCCGTTAGAATTGAATGACCCGATTGTTCTAAGAAGACACCCAGAAATAGATACACTCATCTTAAAAGGGTAGTGACCATGGATAACGAAATTTATAATAACCTCTTTTCCGATAACACCCAGAGGTTATATTTTAGTGAAGCATGAAAATTGGCCCAATAGCAGTAAGACTGATATTGAGGGGACGCCGAGACATCCTTTCCTACCAAGGGGTCATGTCAAGTCTACTAACCACGATCCAAATCAGACACATTTTTACCACTCATCAGGAACACTTTCCCACGATAAGATGAGCAAAGATGCTTAGCCAAGCAACTAAGAGATGATAATTTCTTGAATCAGTAGCTTTACAGATCATATTTCATTAATTCGTATTTTATTCACACTAGTACCATACTGTGTATTAGAATCAATAAGCATATCAATTTTAGCTTTCTTATGCTCGTTTTATGATTTGCGCATGCGTTGTGTATTCTTTGTCTTAATGTTGTCCTAACGCGCTCCAACCGTTTTTGAAGTTATTTATGCTTTCTCTAATCATTTATGTGCAGAATTTTTTTGTATCTAGTCTGTGACAGATTGTTTAAGTAACGAGCACTTCGTTCAACAAACAAACACAATTTTTTTTAACAAACAACAAAAACACGATCGCATAACCAAAATACGATGGCGCATCAAATCAATACTGCCGAAGCGAAAGAATGGATGCGCAAAACCGAGGACATGCACATGTCAGGAATAATTCGTAAAGATTTATGCGACTTGTGTTTCTCTAATTTTCATCGAAATAAAAACTTCGTGTTGGAAATCTTTCACACAGTTGAGGACCTACAAGATCGGAATTCACAGTTGGCCATAGGACTGGAACAACTTAAAGGTTCTAAGTCCTTGCGGATCCAAGACCTACAGCAACAAGTAGACAGTAAACCCTTTTATGTAGGTCATTGCTAACTATTTTTCATTTTAATAATACTTAGAATATAGTTATAACTTCCCCAAAAGTGAAAAAAGTTTCCACCGCTCCGTCCCAAATTTCACTATGTAAAATCATTTATTCTTATGGAACCAAGAACTTTTGTCGGCAGAAAGTGTTAGATATAGAATTAATATAGAAGAGTTAAGCAATAATATTTACATTCATTGTAGAAGGAATGTCAAGTGGATTTTCTTATGAGTGACGCAAGTTACTCATATGAAAATGAAAGTAATATTTCCTAAGGCCATGAGCCATAGAGATTAAAACCAGAAGCTTCAATTAGCTCGTTGTCTTAGGCTCAGATTGAGGATCAATAAAGACATATTTGAACAAAACCATTGATTAGTGAGAGGAATAGTGTAATTCCAATAATGAATTATTTATCAGAATAAAAGACTACTAATTGTTACTATTGACAGTAATAAACCGATAGTCTCACTCCTTTATTTTGCACTGAAGAGGATTTCGTTGCTCTAACCAGAGAGTGAGCAAACACCCTAAAATCTTGCCCACTAGTCAGAATAAGGTAGACAGGAGTTTAAACAAATTGTATACTATTAAGTAGAGATGCCCCGAGTATTCGGTTCACCGAGTACTCGGCAATACTCGGCCTCGTTGCCGAGTACTCGTACTCGGCAATATTCGAAAATGGTACTCGTCCACTACTCGGCCAACTGCACCGAGTATTTCTAAAACTTTTTGAAAGTAAAAACTAAACTCACTTGAAAATTTTACAGCATTTTTTAATTATAATATATGGCAAGAATATATTTTATACTTTTTTGAAGTCAATTTTACAATTTACTGAAAAACTTCAGTCCAATTCAGTTCAGTACTATTACTTTCCAGTAGTTTTCCAGTTCACTTCAGTTAAATTCAGTACTTCATTACTTTCAAAATATTCCCAGTACAGATCAGCGCATTATTTCACTATTTTCTAATCACTTCCAGTTTAGTTCAATATTTTTCATTTCAGTTCAGTTTTACCTATTATTGAAATCCTTTCCAGTTCAGTTCAGATCAGTCCAAAACTAGAAAGCCCTGAACTGAAATGAATTCCCAACACAATCTGTAGTGTTCTTTAAATTAAAAATTAAAAATCAGCAGATGTGCAGCGGCATCAAATTTGAGATAAGAAAATGACGCTTAAACGTCACAGATTTACTGTGTACATGTTGAGCCGCATCGAATGACACCCCATATGCTTAAGAAGCCGAGTACTCGGCCGAGTACTCACTACAGCCATCTCCAATACACCGAGTACTCGTACTCGGCAATTGGCCGAGTATTGCTACTCGGGGCATCTCTACTATTAAGTAATAGTGGTAGCTACCATTATTAATAAACCTTTGTACAAGGGTTTATTAATTGGCTACCAGTATCCAATTAATAAATTATGGTAGTGACGTCACACCATGGTTTTAAATTCTGAACCATGTTTAAACATGGTATTTCAGTGTAATTGCGCTCGTGACCTAATTAACTTTAACCTCTGGGGTGTGTACCAAACGAAAATTTAAGCATTTATATTCGATTCTGTCGTTGCTGAATTAAAAAAAACTCTTATTCCAGACATATTTATGTTTGAAATAAATCGTCATTTCTTTATAAGAAACAATGCATTGGAGAATGTGTGTACAGTTGAGCAACCGCGCACAATTTTCAAAGTAAAAAGATGGAATTTTTTAGATGAATACTTTAATGATACATGGGTTACAAAAGTGTATTTTCAACATTAACTTAAGTATAAATACATTTTGATGTTTATTTGAAAATAAACTCAATTCATAATTAATTAACAAAGAATTTCTGCAATATCGGTTAAAAATACTGGGTTGTACCAGCCGGTGTTTGATTATTATTACAAAATATATTTTGAATTGGGACATATAATTTACCAACTGGTATAACTAATGATAAAAAATCCATTCCGTTTTTCTGAGTTTGAAGTGCTTCTATTCCGTGAAGTGAGGCACCGGAAGCCAAACATAATATTGAAAAAAGGCAATAATAATGTGTGTCTTGGATCTCTGATTAATAAACAATATGGCATGTAGGTTAACTATAATTACTCGCCTAAATTTTGAAGCAGTAAGCACTTGAAAACTTATAGCAAAATTGTAAATACTAAACATTTTATTTTAGTTAATTAGTTGTGCAAAATACTACTTACCATTTCGCGAATAATCTTTGGTCTAAAAATGGTTTAGTTTATATGAGTTGAACAAGTTTGATTTCTAAGTAGGATGAAAGCACTAATGAAGAAGCTACAACGTTACGCTTTAAATAGTATGATATAATGTTAAGAGACACCTTCAAGCAAAATTAGGCGTCAGTCATAAAAAGTATTTTAGTGACTCAAGTTGAATGTNAATATATGGAATCATTAAAAATTTTTGTAAACTAACAACTTCTTTATGTAAAACTCACCATTTGCTTCGTATTAAAGTTGGAGTTGCGACAATACATTTACCACTTAAGACGAAAATAATTTTTTGTTAGTTTTTGTTGAATTTTTGTAATTTATGTAATTGTAGTATTAAATGGCTACCGAGGAAATATCGAGCTTGATGACGGCCGTAAGGTGTGCTAGCAATTGTCACAGAGAATCTATTATTGCATATCCTGGAAAGAAAGCAGAAGTGCTTGTAAACATTAAAACTTCAACATTCATCACACGCAGTTTACGACAAAAGATGGTGTTCCATTCAGTATTAAAATCGTCTGACCGTTCTACTAATACGTACCTTTGTGAATCCTGTATAGCTTTTGTTGATACTTACTTCCCGAACATATCAATGTTGGAAAATGATGAACTTTAATATCCTGAAGACACAACTAAGGGAGAATTTCCTGCACCGGGTACGTTATTTCTAATTGATTATAAGGTATAAAGAAAGTATGTAACGGAAAATTATTCCAAACACTGCTGCAGTTTACAAATTAATTACCATTAATTACGCGGTTGGTCCACAACTAATTGACACTGACATATTTTACATTTTGTGCCAATCTTTATGCTCGCCGTCATTTCCACCTCCAAGATTCATATTCATCAGAAAATAATCGGTAGAAGCTCTATATCACTTTAGAAATTTTGTAATATAATTTTGAAAAATTAAATGAATGAACGTCTCTATTTTAAGGTGGCAGTTTCCATAGAGGAGCTTCCGAAGACATTGAAACTACTAATGCATATCAAATTAGCAATGCAATAACAAATGGCTGCTTGAAAGAGGATGAGCTTGTATGATTTCGACGTCACTGGGGCATATTGCTCAAAGGATGTGTACACTAGGGCAACTGAGAACACCCGTCGCCTGAGAGATGTACAAGGACAGTTCAGCTCACAGCAGTCAGAAGAGTCGCTAATAGGTGAAAACCGATTAAGTAAATTAAGGCTGGAAAACTATTTAGAAATCTTGAAGCATTTACAAAACAAAATAATCAAGAACTTTCTAAAAGGCGTAGTCCTGTATAAGTAAGGTTTTTTTTAAATTTTGGTGGGATAGTGCGGGTGGAATGCGGGAATAGATGGGAGGAATGTGGGAGATTGTGGAAGTGAGGCGGGAATGGTTGGGAAGGATGCGAGAATTAATTGGAGGGATATGGGATAGTGCGAAAAGGATGCGGGAATGGGTGGAAAGGATGTGGGATAGTACGGGAGGGATGTGGGATAGTGCGGGAGAGATGCGGGATAGTGCGAGGGATGCGAGATAGTGCGGGAGGGATGATGGAATAAATGGGAGGGATTTGGGTTAGTGCGGGAGGTATGCAGGAATTGACGGGAGGGATGTAGGAAAATGCGAAAAAGTTGCGGGAATGGGTGGAAAGGATTTGTAATGGTGCGGGAGGGATGCGGAAATTGATGGGAGGGATGCGAGGATGAGTGGGAGGAATGTGGGATAGTGCAAGTGAGAGGGGAGGATTGACGGGAGACATGCAGAGTGGAGGGGAGGGATGCGGATATGGACAGGAGAAACGCGGCATTGTGCGGGACGGATGCTGAATAAATCAGGAGAAATGGGGGCACACTCGGTAATAATTTGGGAAGCAAAGCTGGAGGTCAGAATAGCTTCGGCAAAAAATAACCGTTGTCGGGAGTCCATTATAAAGATAAATGTAATCAATGAGGTCATGATAGTACGTTTGTCTGTTCGCATGGTGGTTAAGCAAAACCCATTGAATTCTATTTGAGCTTATGGAGTTTTTAGAATTAACGCTCCTAGAGCCTTATCCTTCAACAATATAACCCCAACATGCCAAGGTTGTCCTTTTCAAACTCCTAAAATTTCAAAATTGCAGCTTCGATTTCGTAATGTTAAATTTTTCCAAAACTGACTGATAGCACATTTGTCTGATCGCTTGGTAAATGACGAGTTAAGTTCAATCTTATCATGCTTTATATTAAGGTAGGAAATTAGCAATTCAAAATAAAAATGAAAGGAAAAGAAGACTTACGAAATACGTAGAGAATCTGTACTCAGCTTTGAACAAACGATTTGTCAATGACTCGGGGTTGGCAGAAAACCTCACAATCTATTACTGCGGGAGATCAAAGGTTGCGTGCAACATCGTGGCAGTATACAAGCAAGTGGCATGTATGGCACAGTTCAAAAAACTATAAACGATATAGCCAGCATTAAATCAACTCTAGCCGCGTTTGATCTGTTTGTTGCTTTTGACAACGCAGTGCCTTGACAAACAGTACGGTGTGACCTTCAACGGACGGCAGCCAATATCCACAGTAACGGTAATCAGCACTTTTGTGGACGACAGAAAGACTACTTTTCAATATAAATACGCCCTTCTAACTGTCTTCAAACCTTCATCTCAAATTGTGATGTAATGAAGAAAACATGGGATAACTTTAAAACTTCAATGAGCAAAACACACTCTTGGTATGGCAAGTTGTTCCTAAAACAAAAAGTTAAAGCAGGTTTACAAAGAATATGCGCAAGTAGAAGCTAATGCATCAATATCACAAGAAGAGGCAGCTACAACTGGTCTTGAATACGACAGAGTGCCAAGAGTAGAGAGCAGCTTCGAAGTAGTGGATAAAGAATGCTTACCTATGAATCCTAACTCTGAGTCGACAATTGTTAAAGTGCTCGACCATATCCTCAACCTTCTAAAAGAAAGTAGGTCATCGAGGAAACACGTCATTGTAGTTTGTGATGGTGCTCCATTCACAATTGCCTTAAAAATAATACAAAACACATTTGTTTGTGGATAATGTTTCGTGGAATTGCAAAAGAAAAATATCCAAAGTCACATGGAAACACTGGAGCACAAAGCATCATGTGAACAAGAGAATCATACCGGATTTTTTATGAAGTACGAAAAAACTATTCTGCGACCTGGGAACGGGCAATACGAAATTAATCTTGTTCGTTCTATATTCAGCATATTTTTGACGTTTACATTAAACCTTTAACTGAGATGCTTGGCTTCAAGACACCGAAAGCGTTAGATTACTGCAAATCTGCTGCTGATCACCCAAAAGTTGGCTCATTCTACAGGTAGTATTAAATTAAAAGCAATCAACCTATTCCCTAATACGTCAACAAAACATTAATATAACCAATAAATGTAAACTTCAGTAATCTCATTATACGTATTATGAACTTTCAGATATTATTTGAAAGCATGAGCTGTGAATTGCTGCGTCCATTCGTGAAGGAATGCATCGATGCGGAAACGGAGTACATTACCTGGGCAACTGACAACGCCAACTCCAACTACTTTTGCTGCCAACATATGGACAGCCAGTTTTCTGTCTTAGGATATATCTGTTTTTTTTTGTTTTTGAGCCATTTCCATTGGAAACCGGAATTTTTAGGAAACACTTTGGATTAACCGCTCACTTCTACCCAACTCGACTTCCATCTTTACCAAAAAATTTTTTTTTGCAAATTAGAATAAAACTAAACCAATAAAAATGAAATACAATTAAAACCTAACTGAACAGGCTTACTGAACCAGCCTGTGCACGAAAGGCAGATGTTATGAGATACTAAAATAAGGAACCTCGTTAAAAATTCACAATGTGAAAAAACACATTTCCAAGTTGAGGTAAACTGTTAATTTGAAAAAGAATTTCAATTTGCAATACATCAATATTTAAAGACAACCTTTTAAGATAAGCTTTAAATATCCAAAGCGCGTTAGCTAATTATGAAACGCCCTGCTAGTTTATAAATAAAACAGTGAGTCATATCTATTGTGGTCATAGTCTGATTGCTTACAAAGTCAACATTGCATGAATCGCATACTTAACAAACCCATCCCTACAAAAAAACTTTAGTTAGTAATAAACTTCAGTTTGGGAAACATCTCCTTTGTTTTGTACTATATTTCTTGCCGATTATAATTTAATTGTCTATTTGCTTAAAATTAGTAAGATGTTTACAACGGTATTGTTTAGGTAACGCAGTTCAGCCATTAGTGAAAAACTTAACGCTAAGTTACATAACGATAAATACTATTTCATTGACACAGATTTTCATACCCTATATCCTTTTTGTCAGAATATTGCAAACTTCACGAAAAACTTATATTCATTTCCTTAACTATTCCATTTCATAAATTCCCTTATTCCAATGGCTCCTGTCTCTAATACTATATTTCTATTCTAGAGTATTAATCTTGCTAGTTGGTTTGTTGCGTTATGGAGAAGAGAATCACAATACCACAAATCTAAATTTATCAAAATACTAAAATGATGCTGGCTTCTCAAGATAACCTTGACGGCACGGGCATTAAAGTTTCAATGGAAGCTTTTGACAATAAGGATCTACTGGAATGTTTTAAGGGAACTTCGGTGAACTGTGAGGTGTTCGTGGAAGTTGAGCCTGCAGAAAATGGTAACAAATCAATTGTTTATTACAACTTTCAGCAAGTCGTTATATCAGAAGTTGCATTGATTATCTAACAAGATTTGTTGATAGTGCGGCGCGATATTTTTGCATGCTCACCCTATAAAATCACTATGGCAACTAGGTAAAGTTTTCTAACGTCCAGAGAGCCCTGCTAATTGTTGTAAGAAAAGTTAAATTGAAGAGCCCCTTGGAAGAAATGCCACTTTCAGATTTGTTTAGTTCAAAATTAAAAAATTTATGGTTTCCATAGATGAGCAGTTAAACCCACTTTATAAAAATTTGGTTTTTGTGAATTTTCAAGTTTCCTTTTTTTTCACATGAACAAACAAATATGCATAACTTCCAATGCATAAGAAATTTGAAATGATTAATTTAAAAATTTGTTTAAAACACCATACTGAGTTTCATTTTAACTAATTCGAATCCCTGACAAAAATATTAATGTTATATATCGGTTCGAACTTAATATTTTAGGTTTACTGAGTACCTGTTTATAATTACACTGATTTGCGAATTACGTAAGATAAACAAAATTTGAGAAACTAAATCAATGAGCCAAATTTAGATACAGTGATTATTTTTATGGTTAATGTGCAGTTAGTATTTTGTGTCAATACCTACAACCCTTCCAAGATTCTGAGACCCTCTTCTAAATCTTCTGGATCAAGGGCAAAATCCTCTTCTCCGTCGTGGATTATGGTTCCATAAAATGTAGCTTCGGGTGGAATGTCAACAAAGGACTATTTCGATTTTCGCCATTTTTTGGGCCAAAATGAAATTCTATGAGAAAGCCTAACGCATAAGTTAACCTGCTTATAATTTTGAACACATAGCGTTTGTTGTGTGTCGTAGCCGCTACAAAAAATTTGAACTGGTGCTCCCCCCGAAAATCCGAACTGTGAGGGGTGCAAAGTGAGGGTTTCCTGCATAAGAAATGCATTACCGATTCATAACATGTATCATAATTTTTTTATGCAAAGGATTAGGTAAATCTGGTATACCTAATTCGAAAGGCAAGATCAAGCGCAATTGAATGGATTTTGGGTAAAAATGGTGCCCCCTTGGAAAACTGGATTTATTCCACATTGTGTGTGAAAAATGAAGATTTGGGATGACATTGCACAACGCTGACCTGAAAATTAACCTTTTCAAGTCTCCTTGGCAACCGTGGTGCTAAAACCTGGAATGGGATGAATTAAAAAACAATAAATATGAAACTTCCGTTATACTTTTAACTAGTTATATAGTTTTTAGTTTTTACGCTGGGAATAACTTCTGGCATTTTGAAATGTATGTTCATTGCGCTAATTGTATGTGTCGTCTTGGTCCACAAATACGGTCAAGGAAAGTCAGCGCTCCTTCAATTTGGCAATCCTATGTTGTGTTTTGTTTGCCAGAAATCGCTGATTGCGAACATCTTATTTGCAACAAGTGTTTCTTAAAAATCCGGAAATCAATTGATGGTTTAAGAAAACACGGTTTAAGCAGCGGTAAGTAATTCTGAATTATTATATTTTTGTTGCAAGTATTTTGAAAATCATGATATCTCTTTTTATTTCTTTTCAAACTCATTGGCAGAACTTCCAATAGATTCAAATGAAATTAATCTTCACCCAACCAATGCGGATATTACAGCCGAAGGAGGATTGGTAGTAGTAGATTCAAAGAAGGATAGCACACAATCAAGCATTGTCTTTGACGAGGTTGAATCAGTCCCTGCTAATGGTAGTTTCTAAAAAGAATAAGTAATAAGTTATAGATTAAATGATATCTCCTGACAGAATATTATTGAATTTTTAGAAGCGACGGTGGATCAAGCACAAGTGGTGGAAGGAGTAAGCCTTGCTGAAGTAGGTGACCAGCTTTGGCAGGATACCGAAGAGGAGTGGATACAACTTCCAAATGGGATATGGGTATCACGAGAGGACCCAGAGGATGTAGTTGAAACACTTGCTCAATTTCCAAAGTTATCAGAAACAGTATCCCAAAATTATGAAGGCTCTGGTGAACTGGAATTACAAGCGTATGAGTCAACTGATAATATCTCTGAAGAGTCACAACGAGAATTTCATTCACAATCATCGCTTAATACATCAACGATCTCCATTTTGTCTCGAAGAATTTCTTTGTCCAAGTTGAATTCATGCAAAACAACACAGTCGAAATGTTTCATTTGTGGAAAAAAAGATGATGGAAGAGTCAGAATCCCCAAGTTTGAACGGTGTCGTGTGTGGATTGAGAGCCGTGTACTGATACCGGATTCGAATCGTTGTTGTAGAAGACATTTGGTAAATGGGAAACTCAATGCAGAATCAATGGACCGGATTTCAGAATCTGTAGAATTGACTTCTATGACAGTTGATCAAGTACAAAATTGGATCCACGAACTATCTACCCAAGTTTTGGTTAAAAAACTTGCAGTTGACTTTGATTCTATAGGTAAGTTATTTTAAATGCTTAATCAAATGGTCAATCGATATAAGCGAAACTACCGATACAACACCAACTAGGTCACTAGTTTCGAAAATTTTTGGTCTGGTTTGTTCCAATCCAGTTCACAAGAGCAATACAAGCGTATATGTCCCATGGATATACATGCAAAAACGGGTTTAAGTTCATTACGGATATAATAC
The DNA here is from genome assembly GCA_002738285.1 of Holacanthella duospinosa. Lineage (NCBI taxonomy): Eukaryota > Metazoa > Arthropoda > Collembola > Poduromorpha > Neanuridae > Holacanthella > Holacanthella duospinosa. The sequence goes on from NIPM01000489.1 coordinate 66,895, forward strand.
CATGCTTGTCGCCTTGATATTTTTTTTTACCGGTTCTGAGACATAACTGAGCAATGATAGCTAAAGTACGTTAATAGTTAAAATCAAGATTTTTCAACATTAGTGGATTAAGAAGATGTACTGAAAACAAAAAATTAAAAAACCATGAGCACTTTTACCAGTATAATTCCATAGAATATTTCAATGCTAAGAAGCACAGATTATTGGCAGCGCTCAGAATTTGACATTTTTCTAAATAAATTCCCGTCAAAAATTACAGTTTGATTGTGTTGAAATAATCGATGTAATTGAGTTAGTGAAAGTACTCAAGGTTTTTTTATTTTATTTTTGTTTCTACAGTAATTCAGTGGTGACGTCTTATAATAGGGAAATGAGGAGTATGTATTAAATTGTATTATGCATTATGTAGATTTGCCGGTGTAGGAAATACCCAAATCCGTAAATTATGACAATTACATTATAATTAAACTTCAGATATTTCGATGAAAAAAAAGACGAATCGCTGTCGAATTACGTGAGAAATTTTGACAATTTTATTAATATATGAAATACCTGAATCTGAACAAAATGGAAATTACGGGTTAAATCTAAGAATCATCAATTCTGATAAAATAAATACGTATGGGTTTCAGATTACTTCACTGATTTGGCTAGATATATTTGACCTAATTCAGATTGTTACCTGGATTGTGGTATTTTCTAGAATGGCATATATTCAAAGTAGGTGACGTAATTCGACACCCTTTTCAAAAATGTTCTATCACAATTGTCCAATTTAAAAAAAAGTAATTAATAATCTTTCTTCGTGTCCGGATTTGTGCTGTTATAAGATTGCGAAATCCTCCATACCAAAGACATAATTTGACAGTCATTCGTAATCAAAATTGGATAAACTTAGTGTTAAAATACAATTGTTACTATGCCCGAATTCGGTCAATCGCCAAATTGATAAATTGTCCAAACTCCCTGTATTGCCAGAATTCCTGATGTATTTCATAGCCAATCATAATTTTCCCCATCCGAAGACTTCAAGAACAATTTAAGTCTAACTCAACTGAAGGTCAATACTTCTGTTTATAGATTTTACTGTGTAATTACTTTCCCTATCGTTTCTTGGCCATTTTCCCTTTTGGATTAGTGGTAGAAACAAATGGACACCCTTCAACAAAATATAAATTGCGAGTAAAGTTAATTAGCTATATTCTACCATAACACTAATTTTCACGTCTAAATTCAGTGATATACCATGTAAGTGAAGTTTACATTTGCAATATATTTGAATAAGGAGTTTATTTGGTAATGATTTTTGCCCATTTTGAAAAAAAAAAGATTTTTATTCTGATCCTAAAGTTATGACACCGCCTTATCTAATTATTATGAATTAGAATCATAAAATTCTGACGTTTTAATATAGCATTTGACAATTATTTTTTGTTTATAGAGCTACAAGATGAAGATTACCAACTTCTCACTGGTCTAACAAAGGATAACTTCAATTTCATTCTTGGGTATTTAAAATGTGATGTGCGAGGGAGTAAAAACCGAAGTCTAAGGAATGCACTTGGGATGTATCTGATGAAAATGCGCCTGAATTTCAGTCACAAAGTCTTGCAATTTGTATTTGGAATAAAAAACATGTCAAATGTAACAGAGACAATTCATTCAGTTTCGAAGTCACTCCATGAACATTTTGTCCCTAAATACCTAGGCTATCAACATACAACTAGAACTTCAATACTGAAAACGAAGTCGGTAAATTCTTTTTCAAAACTCATCAATGCTTCCGAAGATCAACTCCTGCTAATAATGGGCGGGACTTATTTATATATTCAAAAGGCATCCGACTTTGAATTTCAAAGGAAAACCTACTCAATCCAAAAATCCAGAAATCTATTGAAACCCATGATGGTAATCACGACGACAGGCTATATTTTAGCCGTGGAAGGTTTGTATGCTGCAGACGGAGGAAATAATGATGCAAAAATTCTAAATGATATGCTTAAAACTCAACATTCTGTAAAATCATTTCTTCAAGAAAATGACGTAGTGATTTTGGATCGTGGATGCCGAAACGTTATTGTGAACTTACAGCAATCTCTTATAACACCACATATGCCTAACCTCCTAAAAAGAAATCAGAACCAGTTCAGCACCTTGGAAGCAAACCAATCAAGAAAAGTGACAATGATTAGATGCCTAGTGGAATCGGTAAATGGACGTCTCAAAAATAACTACAAATTTTTTGAAGGAGTCATTTCCAACTCACACATCCCGAAATTGAAAGTTTATCTTGATATTTGCTGTGCAATGATCAATGCTTTCTCACCTCCTCTCTTCGTTGGTTCTGAAAATCACGAACAAATGGTCACAAAAGCTATAGAGCGGGCTACTCTTGCAAACCATTTGCAGAAAAAAATTGAAGAGACTGGAATGGATAGGAAACGGAGCAAGTGGACAGTAGCAAGTGCTGATTCTATTCCAAACTTCCCTGTACTATCAAAAGAAGATATTTTAAACATAACACTTGGCTCTTATCAAATAAAAATGGCTCAGCTCTATGTTCAACAGCACCTACGAGCGAATGGAGCTTATCAAATTCATGTTCATAAGGAGCAGCTTAACTTGATTCGTGCGAAAATTCAATCAAGGTTTAGAAATTCCAAGTTCCATGATTTGTGGATTGAATTCAACGAAGAAGAAGCTGGAGAAAATTCTATTTGTGGGTACTACTGTCGTTGTAAATCTGGGGCCAGAACAGTAGGAACTTGTGGTCACATAACTGCAGTAAGCACTGTTTATAATGAGAGTTTATAACAATAAAGCTTTATTGTTGAATTTAGGTGATGTGGTATTTGGGATACGCACGTTATAATTTGGAAGAAGTTTCCAAAAAAAATAATCTCGGGCTGGGAATATTAGATGCCGCTATGGAGTATGAATCGTCAGAGGAGCAAGATTCAGATTGTATAAGTCAGTATGACAATCAGGATCAAGAGATGTAACTATATTTTTAATTACCAATTTGAAATCTCAGTCTTATTTTAATCTTCACACAATAAAATACGGTATAAACTCAATCTCATTAACTTTTTGAAACCCATAGTTACGATAACAAACAATTGTTATTAAACAAATAAACAATCATTGGGCATTGGCCTAATGGGATTATGTGTTTTGGCATGGATTTTGGCCCAAAAAACCGCCTTAATCGAAAGGGTCCTTTTAATAGAGATGAAATGTCTTGAACCTTTTTGTGCGTAATTGGAATATAATTGTTGTATGCTATCGGTACGTGTTGGAAACGTTCGTAGAAAAGTTCGGGTGTCACCCCCGGCTTCAATACTTCAAATATTTCATTGCATTCGCCAATAGTTGATTTGCGACATCTAACAGTTCCGTTTTCCAAAAAGAGAAATCCCCTAACAGAGCGAATACCCGTGCTACTCAATATGTTGTCCAATAGGTCTAAGTTGAGAACTGGGACAACCGGATTTCCATCATCCAATAAATCGTCTGTAAGTGGGTGTTCAAGATAGACTATTGTGGACGGATTTTTTCGCTGAGATGCTCTAACTAATTTGGTCCAATCAGATGGGAATGAGAATTTTAATTGTTTAATTGTTTTTTTAATTGTTTCTTTTTAAGCTTCTCAATATGAGCAAAATCGCGATCTACCGACATTCTGCTGTGACCCGGAATGGGAAAATACAAATGGATTTCTTTGAATCGCCCATGGAAAGAACAGAAATAGCCAATGAGGTATTTGTTTTTGTTTTGTCCGAATGAGTTGTCAGAGTATAGTTTCAATATGTCAACTTCCTCCGAAACAAAATTCTCTAGGTACTGTTTGAGAGCTGACACAACCTCATTTGCTCTCTTCTTAGCAAAGGTTTCAGAGTACATTTACATATAGCCATTATGCGATTTGATGTCATGAATTCCAAAGTTATACAACCAAAGCTGTCTGTTGTAAAACTTTTGACTGACTGTTGAAAACAATAATAGATTATCATTTGTAACAAACAAATAATTAAGATTATAGGTTATTATAGGGATCAAAACTATGTGTCATTGAAAAAGAAGTTAAAAGATTCTCTTCTGGTTCTTTTCTCTTCCGCTATAAATTCTCTCTTCTATTTAGATTTATATTTCAACAATAATGTCCTTGTTCAAAAGACTATTTAAGAATGAACTTAATCATAACCAAAGCAAGTCTGTAAAAGTTTTAATAAAAATAAATAATTAACCAAAAGCTATTCTGAACACGTTATCAGCACGAAGTTAAAATCTAATCCAAAAAAGGTTAGAACAATAAGCAGTAAAGTTAGCAAAAAACTAAAATGACTACTCCTACAACAACAACAATTGTCACTACAAAAAAGTTTGACACAGCGTCAATAACTAAACTTAATAATGAAAATTATCAAGTTTGGAGGATGAGGTTGACCAGCCTCTTCAAAACACACGACCTAATGGGTATTGTTGACGGGAGCAAAGAAAAACCCACCGATGCCGGGTCAGCACAAATAAAGTGGGATCAAGCCAATAATGAGGCTTTTACCACTTTACTTCTAAGCATGAATGACTCGGAAGTAGACTCCGTTTCTGGTTGCTCTATAGCAAGTGAAATTTGGACAAAGTTAAGTTCAATTTACGAAAGTGTAAGTGGAGAGTCTAAACAAGCTCTCTGGCAAAAGTATTATAGTGATACTACAGGTACAGGAAAAAGTGCCCTAAAAGCTATGATCGAGATTCAAAATTATGCTGCTCAACTTCGAACAATGGGAGTCACCATTGATGATGAAATGGAAGTTGCTCGTGTAGTGTCCAGTTTAATAGAGGACAAATACACACTTCAGGGAAGCCTGGCGTTCTGTAGATATAACCAAACAAACGTCAGCTCTGCTTTTATCACGTCTTAAGACACTTGACCTAGAAGATGAAGAAAAAGGTCAGAAACAAGAAGGGTCTGAAAGTCTTAAAGCTTTTCATTCTCAAAGACAGGTAAAACCGAAAAAAAAAATTGATATAGATGAACTGAAAAAGAAAACAAAATGTCACATCTGTAAAAGAAATCGACACTGGAGGCGTGAGTGTCCTGAAAATACAAATAAGAAAATTGAATCTCAAAAAGATTCAAATCGAAATGAAAAAGCTAACAACCCCAGAACTGGATACATGGCCGGAGAACACCTTGAAAATGACTGGGTAAATGACTCTGGAGCCGATAGACATTACTGTGAACGTCAAGATTGGTTCCTTGAGTATGAAAAATACTCAAAACCACACCAGATAGTAATAGCTGACAAATCAAAAATGAGTTCCTTAAGGTTTGGTAAAGTGAAAGTAAAGGCCCTAATCAACACACAATGGATTGAAATCAAACTACACAATGTGGAATACGTTCCAAACTGCGCAAATCTACTGTCCGAAAATGTTCTGTTAGAAAAGGGATTTGAGGTAAAGAAAACGTCAGACGGAAGCATAGTCTACTATCGAAATGGAAAACGAGACATTGAAGCCGAGCGAAGAAACGGTATTCAAATAATGAAATTTCGCCCAATAGTGAATCATGCCTTGACTTGTGTAAAACAAGTAACATAACACAAAAGACTTGCACACATTAATAGTGACTATCTGAAAAAGACAGCCACTAATAATTCAGTTTACGGATTAGAAGATATGGACAATGAGAAGTTCAAATGTGAGTCATGTCTTCTGGCCAAATCCACAAAGCAAAGTTACAAAACTACCCCAAAGGAAAGACCTTTTCAGGTAGCAGAATGCCTACATGCTGACTTAGGTCATGCAACGACAGAATCATTTAGAGAAAACAAATACTTCCTTCTAGTAAAAGACGAAGGAAGTGGATTTCGACAAGCTTATTTCCAGCGAAAGAAGGATGAAACAGTAAATAATCTTAAGAACTCTATCAACTTCATAAACAATCAAACAGGAAATAGTGTAAAACTATTTCGCTGCGACAATGGAACCGAATTCATAAATTCAGAATTCGAGGATTGTCTATCAGAAAAAGGAATTCAGCTAGGCACTAATTCACCCTATTCAAGTGAAAGTAATGGATTCATTGAAAGGGAAGTTAGAACCGTTCAAGAAGCAGCACGTGCAATGTTAATAGAAACTCAACTTAGCGAAAAACATTGGGATGATGCTATAATAACCGCCTGTTACACGCTCAATAGAACCTTATCATCAAAAAATATGGGAAAAACGCCATTTGAATTAATTTTCAAGAAAAACCCAAGTTTACACCATGTAAAGAAATTTGGATGCAAAGCCTTTGCACACGACATGAGGAATCCTAAGAAATGGGAGGCTAATGCCTGATCCAAACTTTCCCTTTCCCTACGATTTTCCCTATCCTTTCTCTATACCTTTTGCTTTCTCCAAGGATTTTTACCGATCCAAACTTTTCGTTCTCTCTCCCTGTGCTTGCCTCATCTGTTGCCTAGGGAAAGCACTAGGTAACAGTATTCGATACAAACTTTCTTTTCCCCACCTTTGCTCGGATACTTTCCTTTCCCTACTGAAAGTTGAGTTGAGTTCAACTTTAGGAAAGGAATGGCAAAGGGAAAATATCTCTATTTTCGAATTTTTGAAGATTTTGTTCACAATGACATCTTTAGTGAGCGTAGAATTTTAATATAAAAAATAATTCATGAAGCTCGTGATTCCGCATGATTATGTGATGATAATGAATGGTAAATTTATATACATTTCTTTATATACATTTATTTATGTACCTAAAAAAATTTATTTTTTATAATGTTCTATGTCCAATGGCCATATTATTCTCTATCACCAATCAAGGTCAATGAACTCTACTCCCGTTTAGTTTACTATTATTGGTCCATTAATTCCGTCCAGTAGCTTATCTTCACACTCATTGTCTAAATACCAGAAAGAGTGCTCATCACGCCTGCGTGACCAGAAAGGTCAATGACCTTTGTTGCCTACCTATCGTTTGAAAATAAAGTCCCGTTCGCTTCGTTCCCGAGATTTTTATTAGTGTTCTCCATGACCCCTAGTTTGGCGTAAGTCAGAGTCACTAACTTTGGGAGTTATGACTCTGACTCCTAGATTTTTGGGAGTGGACTTTGACTCCAGAGTCACGTAAACAAAGTATGGAAAATCAGGTAGGACAATCTAAAAATTAAATTTTTTTTATTCATTTAATACTGAAAGTAGATGAGAAAAAATAAGATAAATGAGTCCGATATGCTCATTTGCGGATGTTGGAAAAGAGTCATCACTGCCAAATCTGGGAGTCAACTCTGAGTAATGACTAATTACTATACTACAGATGCTTTCTTAAATCTTGCTAACGAACTAAGGCAAATAAATGGCTCGGGTTTTGTTGATCGTATCGCAAGATTAACAGAATTTCATGACGATTTAAAAAAAAATTAAGATTTTCAGGTATTAGGAAGAAAAAATTCTTACAAAATTCTTTTAAAGATTTTAAAATATTTTAAGATTTTAAAATTCTTTTAGATTTAGAAAATAAAAGTTTCGAATGATTTTTGCATATTTTAGGAATACGAGGTCTTTTTAACATTATTTTTCAAACAATTCTTCTAATTACATTTAAAGAAATAACTAATTTCAAGATTGTTAGGACTGAAGGAACAAAAATTTGACAGGAGCCCAACTATGATGAAGCACTTGTTTGGCGGGGGTGCGAGTAGGAGTGTCATGTGGGGTTTACAGTAACTTCCAATTCGAAATATTTTAGTAAAAAAAGTGAACGAGACTTAAATTCCAAACGATAATAAAAATTGCATCAAGAACTTTCTCAACATATATGGAAACCAAGTACCGTATTGCTCATATAGTACCATGCCTATTTTAATACCCTTGCCTCCAATAGTACCCTACGAGTTTCATGGTTTCTTCTCACATTAAAACTCAAATAAACAAATATTCAATTAAATAAATTCTTTTGAAGACATGAAAAATCATTAGATAATTAGGGTTTTTTACTTAAAAACTTGACAAAATTTTACGTCGACGTAAAAAATAAGGTTGACATAACTTTGATCGACATAAAAAACGGGTAAATGGTAACTGTGGAGATGAGTTATGTTCACCTAAAAATAATACGTCATATTTTTTTACATTACGTCGAGTCTTGTCAATTTAAAAAATGACTTAAAAAAAGAAAGGTGGGAAACCTTCAGATTCAACTAAAATTTTGTCAAACCTGTCATTATTTACCTTTATAAGGTGCCAAATTAGTTGAGAAAGTACACTTTGCGTAAAATTGGTTTGATTAGTTTTACCAGAAACAGCGATAGTGGTAGTAGGGATCCCCAACTTCTTAACAAAATTCTTAACGACAGTTCTTTACTTTTCTTTCAAAATAGCATTTTGGGAGAAGTCAAATTTTGATTTTGCGATCCACACTTTACCTAAAGTAAGCTCCAAAGAATGGAGTAAAGCAAGGATAAGAATGATTTTCCTCTTAGTGTTTAGATAAAGTTTGTATCAACAAAGGTAGCTGTTGGGGAATGTAATGGGAAAAGTCATGGTGACGGTACGGCAGGGTTAGAGAAAGTTTGGATAAAGCATAAGTCAACCGAATGTGTATTAACTGAATATAATTCAGCTAATAAAAACTACATTCTTTACGATCCAGTAGGAAATAAGTACTTGGAGCAAGTCAAGCATGTAAACTTCCTAGAAGAAGAAGAAGAGAATAGTATTGATAAAGAAACTACAAATGAAGAAAATTCATTTCGTAAAGAGACACCGAAAATGGATCTGGTCTTTTCAGATGAAGAAGAAATTGAATATCTGGACGAAGACAACTTAATTCCACTACAGCCCTTGACACTCTAGGAAATCCCAGAAATTCCAGATGAGAATAACACAAGTTGGAATGAACAAATTGAGGAAGAAGAAATAATGGAGGAGAAAGTAGATTTCACTCCTAGAAAATCCACCAGGAACAAAACTCAGACAGAATATTTTCAAAGTGGATTCTCTATCCATGAAGAACCGTCGTCTTATAAGGAAGATGTGAATACTTCAGAAGTAGATGAATGGAAAGAAGCGATGGAATATGAGATGACAAGTCAATTAGAAAACGGCACCTGGAACCTTGTAAAAAGGCCTCAGAATCAAAGAATCCTCAAAAATAGATGGGTATTCAAAATGAAAACAAATCCAGATGGAAGCCTGGACAAATATAAAGCCCGTCTAGTGGTCAAGGGTTTTCTACAAATTAAAGGGATGGATTACCAAGAAACTTTTGCACCAGTGGTACGATATGAAACTATTAGAATCATACTAAGTAAAGCTGCAGCACTACAATGGGACATAATTCAATTTGATATCCAGACTGCTTTCCTAAATAGCCCATTGAAGGAGATAGTTTACATGGAGCAACCCGAAGGTTTCAAAGTAGGGAATAGTCTAGTATGCAAACTAAATAAGGGACTCTATGGCTTAAAACAAGCCACAAGAGCATGGCATGAAACCATTAAAAGAAAATTAAAATAAATGGATTATATAAGCCTAGAATCTGATTCTTGCGTTTATAAAAAACAGATACAGGACTACATAATTTACATACTTTTGTATGTAGATGATGGTCTGATAATAAGAAACTCTTCAGAGCAAAATCAGAAAGAGTTGAACAAGCTAAAAGGAAGCTATAAAATTACTACACAAAAACTGGATAGATTTTTTGGTATAGGAATCAAAAGAGATGAGAAAGGGATGTTTTTACACCAAAAGAAATACATTGAAGACACATTAAGAAGATTTAATATGTCCGAGTGCAAAACTCAAGACATACCAATGATACAAGGTCTTCAGCTAAAAGGAAGTAAACCCCCTGATACAAATTACGAATTCCAAGAACTANACATACCAATGATACAAGGTCTTCAGCTAAAAGGAAGTAAACCCCCTGATACAAATTACGAATTCCAAGAACTAATTGGTTCATTACTATTTATTACGAGATGCACTCGTCCCGCTATTGCATATCCAGTGCATTATTTATCAAGATTCATGACCAGTTATGAAAAATCCCATTGGGATATCGGAAAGAAAATTCTGCAATATCTAAGAGGGACTTCAGAGTATGGAATTCACTACAAACAAAATTCACAAGACNTCGGAAAGAAAATTCTGCAATATCTAAGAGGGACTTCAGAGTATGGAATTCACTACAAACAAAATTCACAAGAACAAACATTGATGGGGTTCGTGGACGCTGATTATGGCTCTGATATAAATTCCAGGAAATCAACCACAGGTTGTCTATTTACAATTGATGAGTCACCCATTATTTGGCTAAGTCAAAGACAAACATGTATTGCATTATCCTCAACGGAAAGCGAGTACATTGTTTTGTCTCAAGCAGAAAAAGAATCAATATGGATTAGAAAAATGAGAAGAAATTGGATCAAGGTCAAAAATTGGAATCTGTCTTAACACAAATTCACAAAGTGCCATTAAATTGGCCTAGAACCCAGAATTCCATTGTAAAACTAAACATATTGATATAAGACACCACTATATAAGAAAACTAATAGAAACAGGAAAAATTAGTCTTAGCTACATCCCTGACAAATTACAACCAGCAGACATATTAACAAAGGCAGTGACAAAAGAAAACTTTGTCAAGAAACGGAGTCTCAAGGGAATTGGAGAACCTCCACAGGAAAGAAACAGAAAAGCATTCTCAAGTATCATGACAGGTCATAAAAAATTAAATATTGTTTGGGCATTAGTACTTTTATCTATCTTAACAGTAAATGGAACAAACTCCAAGCACAAAGAAGGAAGTTCAGTCTTATGGAGAAAAAGCTTTGATNCTTTTATCTATCTTAACAGTAAATGGAACAAACTCCAAGCACAAAGAAGGAAGTTCAGTCTTATGGAGAAAAAGCTTTGATCCAGTAATAACTGGATTCAATGCTGTAACAATGAAGACTAAACTCATGTAACCCTGTAAACTTATTCCACTAGAAAAGATTGACCAAACTATTTCAGGACTGATGATTACTCAATGTGAAAAAGTATATGAGGAAATTTTTCTATCAAATTTAAGAAAGATTTGTCCAAAGAAAAAAGACAAAAATATTGCACGAAGAAAAAAGGTCATTATCTTGGCTCTCGGAATAATTCTTATTGTTTTAATCGCTAGTACTGAGGTAGGAATGGCAGGATATGCAATATCCAAAACTTTCAAACTAGAAACTAAGCAAAATGAATTAAAGCAAGCTCTGGATGAATTAGAAAAGAAAGTTTCTCTTAATGATAAAAGCATTGAAGCTCTTCAAAAGGAATTATTAAAAGTAGCTTCAAGAATGGACGTACTAGTAAACGACTTCAATTTTTTCAAAGAAGATGTGGTGGAACTACAGTATATTATTTCATATCTAACAAGTAGACTAATGGAAGGAATCTCTCATGAGTCACTTTGGCCTTCTTTGACCTTTTCTAGTGCGAATTGCCCTGATTTCTTTGAATTCTTAAACTTCACATTACCCTGTGAAGACTCCTGTCCAATAGAATATGGAATTTTTCATCAATGTGNCTTTGAATTCTTAAACTTCACATTACCCTGTGAAGACTCCTGTCCAATAGAATATGGAATTTTTCATCAATGTGAAATGACAGACTCAAGAGATGAGATAATATTGGAATTTACTCTCCCAATTATTAATCCAAATCTCACCAGAGTAGACGCAGATCCATTTACACTAATGATGAAGAATAAATCTATGACATGTGAATTGAAGTACACAGGACCACTAACTGCTGTAATTTCTGTAGAAGAAGACTGCATTTATGAAACTCAAAGAGAAATAGCAAGGAACAATATAGAATTAGCAACTCTTTCCACATGTAGAAACAACTCATCCTTTAATATACCAGATCAGTCTTTCAGATTAGTACCTGTAAAAAGACTTTTCCAGGATTTAGAAAAATTTTATCCAAGTTAAATTCTTTGATGAAGAATACTATATATATTGTTGGGGTAGTAATTATACAGTAAAAACAAGAACAGTCAAATGTCCACCAAACGTGTTCACTCTACCACTGTCACTTAATTTCTTAATTGGTGACATACAATACACAGGAAAAATCATGAAATTAATTTACAGGGAGCGAGAAGATTCTTTCCTAAAAGATCATGTTAATTTTCATCTCAATCCTCAGATGAATTAGAGTCATCTAGCAGGAGAGTTGGAAGAGGACTGGTTGTCAAATGAAAAGAAGATAAAGGAAGAAGCAAAAGATCTGAAGACATTCGAATTTTCAAAGACTGATGGAACATTGGTCTGGATTGGATTAGGACTTGTAATGTGCATGATAATCATTGGACTCATCATTATCATCATACTCTACTGCAGAAAAAAGAAGGAAAAATTATCAAATTCCATTAAGGAAAGCATTGAAGAACTTCCCTTGAAAGAAAAAGAAAAACAACAAGAGCAGGATCAATAACAGACAAAGAGAAATCACTATATTGTAATAACGTAACTATTTGTTTGAGGAAAGTGTTGAAAACAATAATAGATTATCATTTGTAACAAACAAATAATTAAAATTATAGGTTATTATAGGGATCAAAACTATGTGTCATTGAAAAAGAAGTTAAAAGATTCTCTTCTGGTCTTTTCTCTTCCGCTATAAATCCTCTCTTCTATCTAGATTTATATTTCAACAATAATGTCCTTGTTCAAAAGACTATTTAAGAATGAACTTAATCATAACCAAAGCAAGTCTGTAAAAGCCTTAATTATATCAAATTCTAAGAGTATTTTTTTTGTATACACTAAAGACTAGACCTTTTGATTGAGACCACATATCAACACCTTCGCCCGAAGGATCGGCCNACCTTTTGATTGAGACCACATATCAACACCTTCGCCCGAAGGATCGGCCAAAGGTCTTAGGCCCGAGGCCGAAGCCTTCGGTAGAACCCTAGTAATAACACGGCTCCAGCCTCTCGGTCACATCTGCGTAGGGTTTCGAATGACTCCCAGTTTCTTCATAGTCAGTCAGGTGACTCACGGTCATGGCTAACTGACTCCCTTTCCCGCACGACACCTCTCCCGTCCCTCGTCGTATTTTCCCTCTTTCTTCCCTCCATTGGCGTATGCCTTAACTCTCTGGTTGCATCGATTCCGTTCTGATATCCCTGCTTTCTCTTCTCTGCCGCATCCCTTCCCTACCTCGCTGCATCCATCGCATTTCTTGCCGCATCCTCTATTCCGACCCGTATCCCCTCTATAATTAGCAACACAAAGTCACATATGTGAACAAGCTGTTTTATGTTTGGGACATTTAACAAATCATATTTGTAAACGTGAGTAGGAACCGTAACGGATATCGGCCAACTGGTGACAGGTTTACCTTATTTCTCAACCGTGACCGCTTAATATCAAGCAACCCAAGAAAATACTTCTCACACAACCCAATTGACAAACTGCCTGGAGCTGGTTTCACAGTAAAGTGATTTCTGCCATTATTTGAAATACACCCACGGAGATAAATGTTTTTTTCTGTCTCCGAAACTTTCCAATATTGTTTGAATAAACTTAGTTTTTGTTCTGCGGTAAGCCTGTTTTGACATTGATGTCTGCATACCAGATTTTTGCCCTCACGTTTCGGGACTATGTTCCCGTGTCCATCGATAAATTGATTTCCTATAATGCAAGTCAATATAGTAACGGATATTAGAAAGTTGCACGTTATGTACTGTTTTATCCAACAAAAAGTACCGATCCTTTCTTTCGCTTTCACCAAATTCAGAAAGAGGCAGCCAACACACTATTGTGAAAGTAGGGATGAAGTTAGCCGACTAAAATTATTTCAGATTGCAATTTTAAAATTAATAAAAAAGTCTGTATATTCTCAACATTTAATTAGAATAATTTCATGTTCAAAGGTAAGACAAAAAGCTATGTTGTGACTTTTTGTTGGATGATACAGCATCATCCAACAAACAGTACCGATCCTTTCTTTTGCTTTCACCAAATTCAGAAAGAGGCAGCCAACATACTATCGTGAAAATAGGGGTGAAGTTAGGCGACTAAAATTATTTTAAACTGCAATTTTAAATTTAATGAAAAAGTCTGCATTTTCTCAACATTTTATTAGAATGATCTCAGGTTCAAAAATAAAACAAAAAACTACGTTTTGGCTTTTTGTTGGATGATGCATCATCTGACAAAAAGTACCGATGCTTTCACTGAAAAGAACAGTAATATGTTGATAATGACCGCGCGAAAAATCTAAAGGGAGGGAGTTTGTCTTATTCTCCAAATTCAAAAGTGAAAGCTGCAAAGCAACAAAAATTTCTAATGGATTGATTTGAAATATCTATTGATAATTTGTAATCGATTAATTGAAGAACTGGCATAATTTAATTAGAATTAACTTACCGTTTTGAATTAATATGAAATTTCACCTAAAGCGACATCAACGGAGGAACAGGTGAGTCAAAGTTGAATACTTTACCAATAAAAATAGAAAATTTTTGAAACCCAAATTAACATAAATGATGTTAAGTTACATAATTATAAATGGTAGTGCGAGTAAAACAGGACTAGGTTGACTGAGTGAACTGAATAGATTTTTGTAAAATGCCGGTCATGTCAATTGAATAGAGGATCTGGCCAAAAGCACGCTACTTGGAAACTAAAAATACGAGTACTATTAAAGCAGATTGGCCTTTCCAGTCACCTTCTCCAACAGAATCGGGAATCATTATTATTTAAACTAATAAAAAATAGTCACTTGTTTACCTTAGCCTCATACTTTTACTCACAGGCTACCCGACGGCTAGCCACAACATAGTTTTTTGTCTTACCTTTGAACTTGAGATCATTGTAATAAAATGTTGAGAATATGCAGACTTTTTCATTAATTTTTAAATTGCAGTCTAGAATAACTTTAGTCGGCTAACTTCACTCCTACTTCCACAATAGTGTATTGGCTGCCTTTTTCTAAATTTGGTGAAAGCGAAAGAAAGGATCGGTACTTTTTGTTGGATGATGCTGTATTCTAACCATGGGTTCGATCACATTTTGTTGAATTTTTTTCCCAATGTTTTGTGTTAGGTTTCAGTTTTTTTGGTCTGGGCACCGGTCCTTCCATTTGAAGGTTCTAAAATTTATTAAATAATTTTTTAGGATTACAATCAATTAGGCTAACTATTAACAGATAACGCACATGTAGCCTTTGACGATGGATTTCCTCTCACGACAATACGTTTCTGTTAATTTTTGTATGNGGGCTATTGGATGCAGAAATCGCACAACTTTAAAATGCAACTCCAACGTCTATTACATTAAATTATTAACAATAAAAGTTGTTTTAAAAGAAATAAAATTTAGGTTGGAAACTTTTTAACATTGAATATTATATCTCAAAAATTTCCAATTTTTTAAAGACGTATCATCTTTCATATTGACGTCGTTCAATGAAAATGGCATGAACATGTTTGTCATAGACGTCAATGTGAGTTTTTATAAAAAGTGCAGAAAATTAAGTGGGGAATTACCTACGGTATTGTGAATTTCCAAAAATTTAGCGGTCATAATTATTTTTATATTCAATTTTGGGATATAATTTTACAATAATCAGTGTTTTAAATTAATGCTCAACATAAATTTTTCATGTAAAATTGCAACTTCTATTCTTTATGACTTATGGGTATTTGCACCCTGATCGCTTGAAATGCTACCTTGATGCCTGAAACCAGAAATTTTTACAACACCTGGTTAATACAATTTCCCAGCCAAAATGTGATTAGTTCGAACTTAATATTTTCACAATCTCTAGCTTGAAAAGAAAACGGTTAAACTATTGGCTAAACAGCGAAATAGTTCCAACTTCAAACTAAATTAATCTCAATTACCCACGATCTAGTGGTTTAGTGATGATTGCAAGCGTAATGTAATCCTCCGTCAATTAATCTGTGGTTAAATTAATTTTCTATAACTGCCGATTATCACTAATAGTCGATTATAACTGTCGATTATCACGGACTAAAGTTCAACTAGCCATTAATGCAATCGCAGTTGCTGCCGCGTTTATAAGTTGTGTTTCTCCTTAGTCCGATAACCCCCCATAAAAAAAGTATATTAAAAAATTCTTGTAATGGAGGCAATCTATTGGCGAAGGGTATGGCATGTACTTTCCATAAACATGTACCATGTGGACAAAGTTTACATTGTGAAAAGCTGGGAAACAAAAAGAAGTTTCACATCCAAAACTCAACCTCAATACATTTAAAATGCAAAACAACACGCCATATGATAGATGTTTATGAAAAGCACGGTATTTACTTGTATCTTGTGTTTGTTAGCTTACATCAGAAACGATTATTCAGAAGCTGACACCACTTCGCTTGACCCAACCTCACACTGACTTCAGACCCGATTTTGTAATACTTCACCACGACTTGACACTTGACTTAACATCAGAATTCGCACTAGACTCCGCACCTGACTTAGAAGTTTACTTCTCTCCTAGATTTGTCTTTAACGGAGTTAGTCTGTCTTGACTTATCAATTGATGCGAGGTACGAAGAAGAAGAAGGACAAACTTTATCTTGTAAATTGTAACAACTCTAATTTATTTATTATGATTAGTTGAAAATTTTCAACCCCAGAAAGAAACCCATTTCACATTCACCGGAGTCAATAACCTGACAAGTTGAAATTTGGCGCTTAAGTAGTAAGTCAAGTCTTATTTCAGCAAAGGATTATAAAATTTTATTCACAAGAAGCATGTGGAGAAGATTTGTGTAAAACTAAAAAAAAATAGAAAATTTACACAAAAAAATTTATGCAATGTGTTCAACTGCTCATCTATGGAAACCATAAATTTTTTAATTTTAAAATAAACAAATCTGAAAGTGGCATTTCTTAATTGTCAATAGGGTTATAATTGATAAGGCGAATACATAATGTACCTTAAAAACCTTTTTTATAATTATATTAGTATCAAAATTATGAAGATTTTAATGAAATAATGCTTCTTGTTTTTAGCTAACCCGATCATCCAAAACCAATTAGGTCAATTGGCAACTATGGCTACGCAAGTTCTTCCATTAGCATCTAGAATTTTTGATGGAATCTCACAACTCGACTTGGAAAAGTTCATGGAAAAAGTTAAGGGTCTCTTTGGTGGTTTAAAAAAGGATCTCATTAAAGAACAATGAAGAATTACTAGAGACGAACAAAGTGAGGAATTGAAGTTGAACAAAATGCTTCAAAGTTTTTTCATGGGTAAAGTTAAAGAGGAGAACGAGGTACATACGGAAATTCTCAAAGGCCTAGACAAAGTTGAGAAGCAAGAGGTTGAAATGTTGAAAGCAATTACCGACGATACAAATGAATATTTGCAGCTCTTGAAGACCATGATGCAGTACCAATTGTACCAACTCATTATAATTTGTGCATTTGCAGCGTTAATTGTTATATTATTTTTAAAACCGCATGGTCCACTCGTGGATGAAATGACGCTATTCCTTAATCACGTACAAAGCGAATATTTTCATCATATTGCTCTGACACAATCTTCTATTTATGCAATTGTTTTTACAATAAATACAGCTGATGACTATTAAACTTAGAATTAGTAAATTTGGAAATATCATAAACTTGATCAACGAAATAAATGACATGCAAAGACATGATAGGCACAAGATTATATCATACGCGTATCATGAAGGTATAACCCATCTTCGTGTATTTTTTATAATAAATATATCCATATCAAAAAGATTCATTTGAGTCTTCATTTGAGAAAAAAGTAAGGAACAATTTTTGAACATACTGATGAGTAATGTATATTAGTTATTCTGCAGACGGACTTGACGTAGAGGTAACCCTTGATGGTATATTTTTCAAAATTAAATATTTCTGGAATGAGAGAGTTTTTTAGTTCTGCAACGACAGAATCGAAGATAAATGCTTCAATTTTTGTTTGGTACACACCCCAGAGGTCAAGGGTGACCAGGTCACGAGCGCAATGTCACTGAAATACCAAATGTTTAAACACATGGTTCCGGATTTAAAATCATGGTATGACGTCACTACCATGGTTTATTAATCGGCTACAAGGGTTTATTAATAATGGTAGCTACCACTATTATTTAATAGTCAACAATTTGTTTAAACTCCTGTCTACCCTATACTGCTAGTATGAGTTACTATCCCCATTGAATTCCAATCTCAACTAGCATAGGAATCTAACACTGTATTGCTTTCTACCTTGACCTCTATCTTTTGTTGACTATTTCTAAAAAAGTATGTAATCATTCACTAGAATAATCTCATTTGTTTAATTTAACTCTGTAAATTGATGAAATCAATCATGTACATTATTCTTATAATTCCCCCAGTTGTGTGACAAGAGAGTGGAAAAAGGGATTGAAGAGTCGCGGGTATTTGGTGGTTTGAGGGCTGGAGATTTGGGATTGGAGAAGAGTTTTCGGGATGCGGTGTGCTATGGGTTGGAAGAGCCATCATAGCGTCTTGGGAAGTCAAAGAGGAAAAAGCTCTCTCTTATCTCTCATTCTTTTTTGGGAATTTTGTTAATTTCTTAGTTATTTTATTTGTTTCCTTTATTTATATTTTTCACAATTGAAGTAGTGTTTATATCCTTCATCTGGCGAGTGGTCCTTTTAATTCATCGCGGAACACATTCCCACAGAAGATACCGAGCAGAATCATCGCTGGAAAAGTTCTTGGTAAATTTTTTTACCACCTCTCACTTCATCTTATATCATCAAATTTTAGTTCATCGGTCGGAAAATCAGGTGTCATTTACGTATTTATTATCGTTTTTCAAATTTTTTATATAATCACGTATTTTGTCGAATTTTATCATCGAAATCGATCAACTGGAGTACTAATAATTTTTAGTTGTAACATTTAATAACGTTTCGTTAGTGTGAGGTGAATTTGACCCCTTCAAAGGTTAAAGTTACTCAGCGGCAATTTCCGCTCAGCTCAGTCCATTTTTTTCATTCTTCAATTGTTTAGTTTGATCCCGGGGAATGGTCAAACGATACTTATCAGCTGATTCCGATCGGCTCTGCTTAGATTATTTTTTTCTAAATGTTTTACTCCTATGGAAATACCTTTACGATTTTCCGTTAATTTAAAATAATCTTTATAATAATCCTTCGATATTCCAAAAAAAAATTTTCTTTGGGTAAGTCTGCAAACATTTTTTTTTTCATTTTAATTTTCTAAAAAAAAATTACAGTTAATTTTAATCATGTGGAATATTTTCTCGAACGCGGATTTCATCAACAATAAAGTTGACAAAGGAGGATTTGGAAGAGCTCGGAGGGAATTATTCTTTGCACATCCCTATGAGCAATAGGTCGGCGGCTTCGCTTCATATCCGAATACCGACTCCGCTAGGTTTACCTTCTCCGGTTTCTAAACGATTAATGAAGACTCCAAACCAACTTCCAACAATTTCACCACGTCGATCAATTGCCTTGGTGGCGCAATCACCCGTACCGCCGTCTACCACGAATACGCAAACAAAATGCTTCCGGCACCTTATTTATTGCCAACAAATTTTTGAGTTCCTCAAACAAGATATGGCAAATCCTCGAAAATCCATTGAGGATATTTCAAATTCAATCCAAGAATTGTGCAAATTTTTCGATACTAGCATACGTCGTTCTGAATTTAGACAGTAAAATAGGGACTTTGTTTTCAAATTTGTAGATAATCTTGAAGCATGTCACGGAGAAATTAAAATTACAAATTTAAGTCCTCGTTTGTCGGAAGGTGAAAAAGTTCAGCGGCTCATTTCTGCTACTCCAACTGAATTCCAAAAGACTTATGTCCTCACAGATATCCAATCTCCACTGGATTTTTTGATTTGCCTTTGGAAATAGGGAGAGGTTTACTCTAGAGACTTGTCTGTTAACAAGCCTAAATTTTCAAATTTTGTTCCACCGGTTGCAATGTCAATCGAGCATCAACAATTCCGCCAACCATAAAATTTTAGACCACAGGCTCCTCAATTTTGTAATCCTGTCGCTCCAAGTACTCTCGAGCACTACAGGAGCACCAATGTGCAATTATTGTCGTGAAACGGGTCATGTGGTGAAATGCAGTCCCACACGTCCGGATAGGGGTCGTAACATTTTTTCTGGGGAAAATCGTGGATGTAATAGGGGAAATTCGACACCCAGATCACAGGTCACTCAACAAAAACTTACGTCTCAACGACAACATGGCTTCAATCAAGCAAAAGTTCAACAGGTTCCAAATTATTCATCGCAACCCAAACAGAGTACGTAGTATCCTCAATTGTAAACCGGGACTTTCGTCTAAACTTTCAGAAAAATGGAAAGGTTCAATTAAAGTTGTTAAACACACAAGTCCTACTAACCAGTCATGTGCTAATAGCTATGGTGCCTATGGTGTTACCCCTGTTGAAATTTGGACCGATTTATGCCCGGTAAAATTCTTGACCTACTGAGCAAAAATTTTTATTTGTTCACTTTAAAAATAAATAAATTTAAATTTATAAATAAATAAAAACTAAAAAAAAGTTAAAAGTTCTTTTACTAAAATTTGAACCGGGGTTGGAAAAGATGAAATTTCGAACACCCAACCTCGTGCCATCCATACACACAGACACAAACTCACTCACTTTTTCATTTTCATTTACTCAAAACAAACACTCATCTGTCATTTCTCACTCCAAGTCCAAATCCAAATCCCATCTCATCCAATTTAACTGATTCACTCATCACTCATTTGTCACTCGATTCATACTACAGTGGACCTCGCCTATTATGACCCCGGATGTAATGTGACCACGGTTATTATGAACCTGAACCGCCTGTCCCTGCCTAGAGATAGGCAAATTAATGTTGAAAACCTCGGTCATAATGAACTCGGTTAAAATGAACACTCGGGTGTAATGAACGATATCTTGCGGTCTAGCCCTTCATTTCACCATCGTGAGAGATGAACCAGACCCTATTATGTTGAAAAAGTTATGCCAATTTAATAAAATGAGTTGTGAATGAATGAAGAATTGAAGTTTTGAATCACTGCACCAACGTTTTTCCTATTATTCCGTGGCGCAGTGGATAAAATAAGACTTGTCAAATTTTAATTATCTACTATTCTTTCTCCAATGTTACAGCATCTCTAAATCGTGAGTAAATCATTGCAGAGTTCTGAAGATATTCCACACAGTTTTATCTACATTTTTTTTCTGTTCAAGTAAGTTCTTGGTTTATTTGGATTGTGAGGCTGCAGTATCTAGAAAAAGAAAATAATTGAACTAACAAGGGAGACCCATCCCTCACTGGGGTGATATTTTATTGAGTTTCACTGTTTCTAATGTAGTTTTGGACGAAAAGTTTAATGGTACTCTCTGTTTCTGCTAATGGGCACGCCATCCCCCTCAAATATAATACTAATGTTTAGAATTTCAAAAGCGAACACAATTAATTACTCTAAAAATTCTCTTCTCAGATAGCAAGTGAGTGTGGCGTGGTTGGTAGGAGCAGCGAATATATTTTGCTAGGTACTACTTCCGTCGTGGGTTCGAATCCCGCTCCTTACGTAAACTTTTTTTTTCTCCTTTTCTTTTCCAACTGCTAAAATTGATGCTACTATGACGCAAATGATGAATAGGATATATGTGTATTTCAAAATTTGATAAAATTACATTTAAATCTACCTTACGTTAGATTTTCCTCAATTTTGTAAATTTTTTTATCTATTGATTAACTGTGCAATCCTGCTTTTAATTGGTTGAATGCCCATACATATGAATAAACTTAAAACAAAAAAAATATTAGAAATTTTTGTAGTGCCAAATACCGTTCTGGATGCATTTTTTATAATTAATCTTTGGTATCGTCAAAATGGAACAAACCAATCAGGTAACAGTTGTTTAAATTTAGTCTAATTACTGTCTGGCAATTAACAAATCGTTGTTTATAGCTGCCTGGACAATCAATCTTGAATGAAGTGTGCCAGGATATTAATCCAGTACCTGTCGCTACAGCTTTTTTGGAAATTGTCAAGGCAGAATTTTTCGAAAGTAAAGTTCAAGCTCCTTCGGAACGAGATTTGCTAATGGCAAAAACACTTTATGATAGATTTCTCATGTCGTGGGAAGAAATGGAGTTCATTGAAGAAGATGAACCTTTTGAGAAAGGCAAAGATCCATAGAAATTGACATAGCAACTAAAATTTGTATGATACATCTAAAATTCATTCAAAATTTAATTCAAATTTCAGAATCTGGGTATGAGGCTCAAGTAGACTGGGAAGTAAACCATGAAGCAAGCGAATCTGATAGACTTGAAGTTCCTGTAGAGAAGAAGAGAAAATTTTTGCAAATTATTGCTTCACATCCTAACTGGAAGTTCAAGACTCTACAACGTCAAGGATGCTCCGAACTCAAGTATATGGATTATGTATCGAGATGGAAAGCGGAAGTAGCAAAGGGAGGCACGGATAGAGAGAAGTACACAATGATAAACCATCATGTCCTCCAGCAATACAAGAATGCAAGAGCTGAATTTAGGGAAGTNGGGTATGAGGCTCAAGTAGACTGGGAAGTAAACCATGAAGCAAGCGAATCTGATAGACTTGAAGTTCTTGTAGAGAAGAAGAGAAAATTTTTGCAAATTATTGCTTCACATCCTAACTGGAAGTTCAAGACTCTACAACGTCAAGGATGCTCCGAACTCAAGTATATGGATTATGTATCGAGATGGAAAGCGGAAGTAGCAAAGGGAGGCACGGATAGAGAGAAGTACACAATGATAAACCATCATGTCCTCCAGCAATACAAGAATGCAAGAGCTGAATTTAGGGAAGTAAGAACGTTAAATCTAAAACAATGGGGTGTGCAGAAAGCGATAGAGTTAGATGATCCTAGCTTTTTCAAGGGAAGTAAGAGATGGGCTGACAAGTTTAAATTTTTAAATAAGATAAGCCATCGCAAAATAACTAATCTAGTCAATAGAAGAGAAGTAACTGGTATGGATAAGCTTCTCCTAATTGCTTCAAATTACCGCAAAGTTGTAAGAGAAAGGATGAAACTGTTTCCAGACTGTCAAATTCTGAATACTGATCAATGCGGCTTCCAGTATGAAATGACCTCTAATCGTACTCTATCGAATAAGGGTGAGAAACTAACTTTCGCCTACGCACAGTCACCTAAAAATTTAGCTACACATTCGTATACTGTTCAATATGTAATCAATGCGGAAGGAAATGTGGTTGGAAATGTATACGTATGCCTCCAAGAGTCAAAAGGGAAAATGGGTCCTCGAGTTGAGCAAAATTTATTTTTGGCACCAAATGTGACATTAACGAGCAGTACGTCCGGAAAATTGTCTACTCTTCTGTTTCGAGATTTTCGTGAGCAAATCATTGGAAAAGAAATGAAGGAAGAGTTTTTGCTAATTGTAGATTCATGGTGTGGTCAAACTAACCCTGAGATTTATAAAATTGTTTTCGCGAAAGAGAAGAATAGACCTGACTGTGAATTATCAATTATNCAAACTAACCCTGAGATTTATAAAATTGTTTTCGCGAAAGAGAAGAATAGACCTGACTGTGAATTATCAATTATACCGGAAAAGTGTACTCCTTTTTGCCAGCCTCTCGACACTACATTTCATCGACAATTGAAGGGTTTAGCACGAAAAATTGTTAATTATGTTAATGTTTTTGTTGATCCCTTTANTACATTTCATCGACAATTGAAGGGTTTAGCACGAAAAATTGTTAATTATGTTAATGTTTTTGTTGATCCCTTTAGCCTACATCCAGAAGACAAGTTGACAAGCAGAAAGGGAATAATTAAAATGCAATCTCTTCTTCATCATCAATTGTCAGCTCCAATATTCAAAAATATGGTAAGATATTCGTTTTATTCTTCTGGTCTTATCGATGACAAGGTTAACTTCCTTAATGTCGATGAAGTATGTTTTACATTTGTCGAGACTGATGGTCATTTGTGCTCAAAAGCCTGTAATAAACCTAGGTTTATTAAATGCGCTCGATGTAGAAATGTGCTTTGCTTTGAATGTTTCTTTTTTGAATACCACACTGTTAATTGTGGGGATATCTAGACAACAGTTTAGTGTTTCTATAAGTTATTTCTGATTTAGATTGTATTCTTACAATAAGGTATATTGTAGTACAAAATATAATGTGTAGCAAATTATAATTGCAGTGAATCAATAGATAGAAAAAATTACAAATTAATTAAAATTTCACGTAAAATAGAAATAAATGTAACTTTCTCAAATTTGAAAATACGTATATATCCTATTCATCATTTGCGTTATAGTAGCATAAATTTAAGAAGTTCAAAAAGAAAAAAAAGGTAGCGTAAGGAGCGGGATTCGAAGCCACTACGGGACTGTCCCCAGCAAAATACAATCATTGCTCCCACCAACCACGCCACACCCACTTGCTATCTAAGAAGAGAATCTTTAGAGTATTTAATTGTGCTCGCTTTTGAAATTCTAAACTTTAGAATTATATTTGAGGGGGATGGCGTGCCCATTAGCAGAAACAGAGAGTACCATTGAACTTTTCGTCCAAAACTACATTAGAAACAGTAAAACTCAATAAAATGTCACCCCAGTGAGCGATTGGTCTCCCTTGTAAGAAAAGTCAAAACATCGGATGTCATGAACGTAACTTTAAATTTTATATTTGTTCATTATTCGGCTATAATAAACATCGGGTGTTATGAACCGAATTCCCTGGTCCCTAAAAGTTCGTTATAGGCGAGGTCCACTGTAAAATGGCTAAGTAACATAAAATTAAATAAAAACTAGTAACTAAAATCAGTGACTACATCTAACCGCTTATTTTGTAGTACTTTGTTCAAAGCTCATGGGTTGTCTAGAATGTGTCAAGTCTGGTTGTTTCTGGACGTGATTGTCATGAGGGGTAAGCCTAGGTACTTCGTCCGCCCTGGAATGTGTGGGATGTATCAGCCCACTTCCACCCCGCTCCCAGAGGAGGTGGAACCTTCTTCCACCGGCTTCGCCGGAACACTCATCGCGAACGGAATTATGAGCTTAATACGGAAATATTACGCTATATATTCCTATAGAGATTAGCCGCCATCAACGCAGAGAGTAGCGCCCGTAAGCCTTCCGCCCGTGCCCGCCAAAAATTTTTATGCCATTCTGCTTGCCAGCCCATGTCCGACAATGATTTTTATGCGATTCCGCCCGTATGTGCCCGTATAAATTTTTTATAAATAGGGCTCGCTTTCCCGTGCGGAAGTTTTATTTAAATAAACATTCGAATATACACCATTAAATCAATTAAAAGTTTAGTTTCGGGTGCTCGATAGTTTTACAAATTTTGCCCGCTAGTCTGTACGCTTCTTTCTGAGAAGTTTTCTGCCTGCCTGCCTGTGCCCGTAACAACTCTCTGATAATTGCCCATCAGCCACCAACCATGTGTAAATGACCGGTAAAAATTTTATTTGAATAATCATTCTAAAATACATCATTAACAAAAATTTCCAACGCATCTAGTAGCCTGGTAGAGTTCATCGTGACACAATCGGGTAGTTGCACCTTTTCAACAATACCTTCTTCCATCGCGATTCTAGGTGGGGATTTTGGTTAGCGTTTTTGCTCAATGCTATCACTCTACATGCTTGGTTTCAATGCTAAATTGTGGGTACTCATGTGATATTACAACATTTGATGTGTAAAATCGATTTGTTTACAAAATGTAATTCAACAAAAATTGATTTCAAATTAAAAAAAGATAATTTTTTAGGTTACCATATTTTTATTTATTTTTGCAAAAATAAAAAGTTGTGTTCAGCAAGCGATTGGTCATGACTCCAGCGAGTTTCATGCAATTTTTTTAATAAATGCTTTTTCTGTGCGAATTCCGCTAGACGTCATTATGACGTCCCTTAAGAAAAGCCTGTGAAAACGAAAAGGGGCTTGAGGCACCTGTAAACGTGAACCAATTGAAACCAAATTTTCACATTCATTTCTCGCCTATTGGAAAACTATAGGAAGTACTACCCTAATTTCTAGAGGCCTTCCGGCAGTAAAACGCAGAATATACATGCATTCCATACATACAAACACACATTACATATGGTGGTATTGAGTTTCCGGTCTAGTATATTCCGGTTTAGTCTATTCGGCAACCGGATATCCAGCACCTAAAACTCTGCCGGATACAGGATACTTATAGGTATCTGCGCGGATAATTTTATACACAATTTTCTCAGAACTCCTAAGAGACGAATCAATTTTATTAGATTTAATATATTGGAGTATATATTAAATGTATTAGAGTTTAAAAATTGACCCCTGAACGTTCGCGTGAAATCAGTCAAAACGGATCTTGTTTTTATAAAAATTATGTGCAATACGAGCTTAATAAAGTAAGCTTGCCAGATATCCAAGGTGGATATCCGTAGCGTATATCTAATATCCGGCAATCAAAGAACGCCGGTTTTCCGATATCTAGCAAACCTGGCGGATATCCGATATCAGGCAAACATGCCGGATATGCATTCTCCAACATACCTAATTACATACATACATACATGCATTCATACATACATACACACATACATACATACATAAATACATACTTATATCTGGAAAAGCTACAACAGCGAAGACACTGTTTGTTAAATTTCCTTCCATGTGGATCTTGCGGGCTATCAAATCCAGTGTATGGAATTTTTTCCTTTCCTATGAGAGGGTATAGGAACAATTTCTGATGGTATGTGCCGTGTTGTGAAAAAAATTCCTGTAAATTTAAGTGGTAGATAAGGTCAAAAACTGACACTTTCTGTGGTCAAGTTTACTCCGGGAAAAATCGGCCCAATTCGGAAATTCGGTACCCCGATTTGATTTTGGGCATTAGCACATCTCTGCTACTAACATACTGAGAGACTTTACCTGGGGTTAAATTCTCGAATTGTTTCAATACAAATTGTTACATTATATCATTTGTCAGACAATATGGATGGAAATCCTTCACTAGAGCTGGATAGCTTACCACGATTAGAGTTAGATTCCGATCTACCGATACTGTCCTCCCTTCTATTTAATCTTCAAATGACGAGATGCCAACTTTCAAAGCTCAAAATTATTTACCAGTACATGAATCTTCTCATGTTCAAATTCCAAATAATTTTATTCCGCTTCCAATTATACCGCATCGTATCGGATTCATAACCGAAAAGTCAGAATTAGTCCAACCCTCATGGAAAAATCGCTTTAGACCACGTCCGAACCCACAAACACTTTGTCCAAGGTTTCAAACCATCGATTCGGATAATTATTGACTTACCTCTTTCTCAAATATTTTCTCTAACACTCAAAAAATCTTCATTTCGTATTTGTATTTGTATTTGTCGAACAATTTCTATTATATTCGTTGATTGGGTAATTTGTAGTACTATGGACATGAAAATCGATTTAATTGATCTCCATCCAATTTAGGTGGACAACTTCCTGGAGGACGAAGTAGTCATGTCTCAGGAAACACCCGGGGCAATTGAGGTATTGGGGGAGTTTCTTGGACCAGCGGAAGAATAAGAATGGCTTCTTCGAGAGCCAACACCACCTCCTCCTCCTCGCACCCAACTCGCCCCAGAAGTTTGGGTGATGGAGCCGTTTCGCTCCCATTCTCCTTGTCGTCGACAGACTCATCGTAGAGCAAGTCCCCATCTCCTTGTCGCATTGCAAAGCCCAAAATGCTTTCGGCGCGTCACACTGGTCAGAGATCGATTGGAAAAAATTGAGCCACAAATTCCACCGCGGCGGCAACAAGTAAGTCCATTGTTGTCCCGTCTTGGACACGGACAGGCAGCAAAAGAGTGGAAAAATCCTTCACCAGGTTTGGCAGCAAAATCCGCGAACTCCTCGCTACAAGTTCCGCTATTGAGTCGCCTCCGAACCATCTTATTCTCCGTAAGCCCCGCAAAAAATCCGATGCTCGGCAGAAAATAAGACCATTTCGAAGATATCCGACCAATGAGTGGAGAAGACCGGCCAATCCACCGCCGGTCAATAACGTCGAAGAACCAATGGCTCGGGAGAGCAGCAACGCCGATCACCACCACCGGTTCCACGGAATGAAACTTAATTATTTTATTTGTTTTATTTATTTATATTTTTCACCATTAAAGTAGTGTTTATTTCCTTCATCTGGCGAGTGATCTTTTTAATCCATCGATGAGCACATTCCCACAGTTGTATGCTTTTCGTCTCATAGTAGTTCTTCTCAACCAAAGAAGCATCTCCAATAAATCAGAAAAAAATTGGAGTTATTGCCGATTTCTCATACTCGCTACCAAGCGGATTTAAGTGTAATGTACAGCCTCCTCTGTTTATTGCGAATTTGCTCAATATTTTGCAAAAATATAATACTATTATTGTTTACTATATACAATATTATTCTTTACTATATTTCATATTATTCTTTATTATGTTTATATTATTCTTCACTATATTTTATATTACTATTCTTTACTACAGTGGACGTCTCCTATGATGACTCCGGGTGTAATGGAACCACGGTTATAATGAACTTGAACCCCCAGCCCCTGCTTTGAGATAGGCACATTAATGTTAAAACCTTGAGTAGTATGTTCCCTACTGGTTTACGGGTTAATTTTAATTACCTTGTAGACCAGAAGGTAGCAAAGGCACCAGTCATTTCTATTTGTGTGCATACTACTGCACACCATAGCGGACAATGAACTATTCTTGTCAATTTTCTTTCTTCAGTTTGGTTTTGTTTAAGTCAATCATGACAACATTGGGCGTGTAGGAGTCTTAACTAAATTTTGACTAAATACATGATTCTTGACTAAAATAATTTGATGTATTTGGTGTTTACAATTTCAATAAAGTGATTTTCTGGTTAGCGCACCACTAAAATCATCTTTTCGAAGGAAGCAATTTTTATAATTGTTAACCATAAAAAACAAACTTATCTTGAATGTTTCACAAGCGTTGGTTAAATGAATAAGCCTTCTCATTTAGTTACAAAAGTACCAATTATGATTAATTCAAAAATTCTCATTTGGAATCTTTCTAATACGTTACCTGTATCTAAGTGTAGTTTTATTTACTTTAGCTTCTAAGCTGATTATATTGCGATAGGGTAAGGTACAAATAAAAAACGTTCTCCCTTAATCTGCTTCCCTTCTTTAGTTAGTTCATTCATGTAGTATTATTATATAATAGTATTTAGTTTGTATAATAGTATTATTATCATAATAGTATTAGTTTGTATCAAAGTATTATTATCATAATAGAATTTAGTGTGTATTAGTTAGTTGTTATAAGTTATAGTATGTTTATTTTCTCTTTCATTTGACAAAAATAATTTATGTTAATCTTAATAAAATTATCGATAAGGAAGAAAATATTATTTTTATTTCTAACATCAATGTTTATGAGTTTTTTATAACATTTTCAAGAATAAGTTTATATACATCAATAGCATTAAAATGTAGGTTAAAACCAGAGTTCCTAAGAAAGTCTAGTTATAATTAAAACCCATAATAGGGTTATAAATAGTTCGCACTATGATTTATAAGCCCATAGATTTAGGCTAAAAGGTATTCAGTATTTTGGTAGAGCTCCATCAGAGCTGTTTTGTACATTACCAAAAGGTTTCCTTTAAGGCAATAAATCCGAAATTTAAAGAGCAATTTGGGTTGATATTTATTGTTTTGAAAAATCTGAAAAAGTAAAGTTTAAAGTTACCATTCTTTGAAAAAATTTCTGCTATATAGTTAGCAGGATTGTAACAATATCAAGGAATTTATTAGTGTTTGGTAATTTATGATTTTTCATTATTTCGCGTATTTGGGTAACCCAATTATATGTAGTGGTAGATTTTTTTTTTATCATTTTCTATCAGTTTTTCTAGTTCTCTAAGTGTGTATGTCTTTTTCCATTGTTAGTATACGTCTTAAGAATGCGTTAATCCGATTAAGTATATTATATACTAGAAGTTGTCGATTACATTCAATTCTTATTAAAATTTTTGATACATCATGGCTCACCCCTAATATTTTCCTTAAAAAATCTGTTTGTAATGCTCTATCTCTTTGATATATCTCAGGCTCCATATTTCCGCACCGTACAATATTACCGAGGTAACAATTGCTTCAAATAGTTTCACCACTGATTCCCGTGTATTAGCCCTACCTTTTTGTAAACTCCAAGTACTCTATTAATTACTTTTCTCGCTTTCAACTTCGCGTTTAACATTTCTATACGGAATACGCCACTTGCTGAGAAAATAACTCCTAGGTAGCAATATTGGTTTGTGATTTCAATTTCTGAATCATTATATATGAATTTTGTGTCTTTCTTGAGCCCCTACACCTTTTCTAAAAACTATAACCATTGTTTTTTTTTTTAATTTACAACTAATTTGCGACTCTCGAAATAATTTCTCAATGTATTTGTCTTTTTCTGCAGTGTATATGCGTTTGTCGCTAAGACCACCGGGTAAACTGTATATAATAAACAATCTATTTTACAAGTTTTCGTTATTTGAACGGCTGAGTATTTCTCAATCACTTTTTGTATGTCTGCTATGTATAGAGTGAATAAAAGCGGGCTTATACTGTCTCCCTGGAGCAGTCCTCTGGTTAATTTTATTATTGAAGTTTCTCGTTCCTTATTTAGATGTATTTTTGTATTCGCTTGATCATACCTTTGGGCAAGTATTCTGATAAATTTTGTATATCTTTTCTCAAAGTAGGTTGTATTGGATTGTCGGGAATGTTTTTTTGAAGGCAATAAATAATGCGTATAAATTTTTTTTGGTTTGGAGTTCTATTTGGATTACACCGTTCAGTGTGAAAATGTGATCATTACATCCGCTGGATTTTTTGAAACCGGCTTGTGACTATGTATAATTTTGTTTTCTATTGCCCATTTTTCTAGTCGATATGAAAGGAATTGTGTAAAAAATTTTGAGGTTACATTGGTAAGTGCAATAGGTCGGTAGTTGACGAGGTCTCCTTTCTTGAATATCATAAAACTGTTCTTGACTCGCTCCAATCTGTCGGTGGTGATTCATTTCTTGGTATGTCATTTAAGGTAAGTAGTAAGCGTGTTTTCCCTTTTATTGGCATATTTTTGAAAAATTCGTTAGAGATTCCATCTGGTCCTGCAGTTTTGTTTTTTTAATTTTCTTAGCACATTCTCAAGTTCTTCTAATGTGAAGTCGAGGTCCAATTCTGGATGATATGTATCATAATAGATGAATTTATGTTCACTATATTTAGGGTTCATGTGTTTATAGAAAGTTATCCATTCTTCATCTTCTATTTCCACTTGATGTGAAGTATTGTTATCAATTTGTTTAATTGATTTCCAGAATGCTTGAGGTGACTAGGTTAGTTTTAATCCCTTCCCAGTGTGATTTTTTTTTTGGCTTTTATGAGTCTGCGGTATTCTTATTCCGTAGAATTTATCTCCGTCTTTTATCCATTTATTCTATATGAGAATTCTCTCTATTTCTATCCATTCATTTGTCTTTATGTTGTAAATATTGTTTTGTTTCTAGGTTAATGTCTATAAATATTTTTAAACTTCCTACATTTCGAAATACCATATTAAGCAGTTTAACTGTTTGACTTGTCTTAAATAATTTTAGTTCCATGGACGCTTCGTCTCAGCATTTTTGTACAAACGTTCAGTCCTTTATTGATTCTGAACCTTTTTTGATGTTATTGTCTTCAGTGTGTAACACTCCTCGGATGATATTAGTTTTCATTTGTCCATTGGCTCATTTCCATTGCTTGGCAGTTTGTCGTAGTGTGGATGCTATTTTAGCTTCATGGTCCGTGGGTTCCTAGTTAATATAGATGCCTTTGTAGTTTGGGTTTTTTAAAAGGTGTGTTTTTCCGGTGTAAATATTGTATTTATCCGACATTTTTTTCAGAGTAACTATCACCGATCGATTATTTTTTTCTTGGTTTTCCAATGTATCTCACATTTTCCAGTTCTATTGTTTCGTTTATTAATAGACCTTTGAAAAGAGTTTTAACTTGGTGGGCGAGGGTTTTATAGTTGTTTGTTGTTTTTTTTGGTAGGCCATTGATTCGTATTTTATTACGGTTAGATTCTCTGTTCAGCTTTTCTATTTCCCACAAAATATCCGAGTGTTTCTTTTCAAAGTTTGCTGTTTTTTGGCTAAGTACTTCTACTTTGTTGGTCACTTCTTTAACTACTTTATTTCTAATAATTCTGACATAATGCATATCAGCCTTTTGTCAACTGATAAATGTTGAAATGATTCCATTTCTAGGGATTCTGGATTATCTTCTTGACTTGTTTTCTTTGTTATTGGTGTATTAAACATTTCACTCTTTGCTATTGTATTTAGAATTAGGATCCACCCAGAGTATGTCCGCCTTCTCTTCTCTCAATCGTTCGAATCCAGAAACGAAGGAATTGCATTTCTATGTAAGAATAATGGAAGAATAAGAAAAGACAGAAAAACCAGACTTAATAGCATACTACTTATAGCAGCTTGTAGGTTAAGATCTAAGATAGTAGTAACGCAAGGCCAAATATACATTTTTTCACACAAAGTAAGATTCTGTTGCGACATAGATACGCAAGATACTCTAATTCATACTCTAACACAATACAACCTCTAAATCATATACCAACAGCAGTAGATAAAAAATTACAATTTAAAAATAGGTCAACAGTCACCGATTTTGTCAATAAAGTGATGATAAAACTAAATCAACGACAATTATTCAAAGATCTATTAGAAGATATAGAACTATAAAAAAAATTAAACAATTTAAACAATAAAAACGAGAATTTAGTTATCATCGTGTAACCTTACCAGTCACACTTCACTCAAAAAGCTATTTATTTATATAACAGCACAAACAAAACAACAAAATGAGGTAATAATAGATCAAATTTAAATTTTAAGAGTATTCAAATTATTATTATTTGATACAAATGATTGAAATATTTTTTAGAGCCGCCCACCCTGTGCTATGTTTAGGAATTTTAATTGGATATATTGAAGAAGTGACACCTGGTTTGGCAGCACTGTTTGTAGTAATAAAAGCTATAGTAAACCATAGATTCACCAAAGCTATAACGGGGACAGCGTTTGCAGGAGCATATGCAGTACTAAAAAAAAAACAGATTTTCCACCAGGTACTTTGACACAAGCCAACGTTGAAATGGCAATCAAATACATCCAAGAACAACATAAGAAAGAATTAGATCAAGAAAAAACAATACACACAAAAAAATCTTTTATCATTACATTCGGATCAATAACATCATGCGTTGGATTTATCATTATAATATTTCTATGTAAGTTCTACTACATGAACAGAACCCAGGGAAAAAGAGAAAAGGCACAAAATTTTGAATTACAAGAAAATAAATACTACTTAAAAGACACTCCAAACATGCTTATAAACCATTTGCACTTCAATTTTAATTTTAATTTGAATATAAATAAACAAGAGTTTAGTTTAACCTTTAAACCTAGTGTAATCCTTACAACATAGTTTTAAGACAAACAATTGTTAAAACAAAAAACCAAAATTACTAAATAATCTGATCGAATTTACAGAGTTACAGATGTTAAAAATACTAATATATGCAAGGGTAAACCCGTCGCATGGACGCAAGTCCCAAGGATCGGTATAATAAATCAAATCAATACGTAATCAATACTGTGGTACCATATTTTCCGAAGACATGNACTTGTAGGTTAAGTCCCAAGGATCGGTATAATAAATCAAATCAATACGTAATCAATACTGTGGTACCATATTTTCCGAAGACATGGAGTGAGTGAGCTATTGTTTTATTTACGGGTATGCTCAAAATTTTAAGTTGAACTTAATATAATTTATTTTTCACTAGAGATGGAGTTACTGTACTATTGTTTCATTTACGGGCACGCTCAAAATTTCTAGTTGAACTTACTAGCTTGTTTTTCTTAGATTTGAAGTGAGTAAGCTATTGTTTCATTTACGAACACGCTCAAAATTTTTCTCAGAAAAAAAAAGTTGAACTTAATATCTTTTATTTTTTTTCACTAGACATGAGTGAATGAGCTAATGCTTCATTTGCGGGCACGATTTGGTTAGTATTCAATTTAGTTCTGTCAGTTATAAACTTTATCCAATTAAAGATTTTTTCTTAACTCAGGTCTTCAAGTATTTGTACTAAATGATGAACTTGTTTTGTTTTGTTTCCATTTTGTGTTGTTCATTATTTCTTATTACATTTATTTGTAAACAACTAGGCTGCCTTATGTACAATTGGACTGAGTTTCAAGTTTACAGAAATCGAAAGTAGATCCTTTATTATCAAACCCTTCTTGCATAATTTAGTAAAGAAAGTACCAAACTGATCAAGTCAAATTTTTCTGAAATAAGTACGACCTATTCTTCAGGTACTAATTATGATATAAGTAACCCAACTTTATTTTTATTTTATTTTTCCATTTACAAAAAAAAAATTTATTTGTAAACAACAAGGCTGTCCTATAGACAATTGAACTGAGTTTCAAGTTTCACTTTCTTTTTATTTTTTGTGGTTGACTTCCACAATAGGATTTTTAGTTTCTCTTTTTGCATATCTTATTTCAAGACTTTTACAGAAATTGAAAGTAGATCCTCTATTATCAAACCCATCTTGTCCTTCAAGATTTTTGTATATAATAGCAGTTCTTCTTCCAAAAATTCATTCCACAAATTTTACAAAAACTGAATACTAGTATCTCATTTAGAGATTGCAAATCCCGAAAAGGTAAACGGGAAATTTCGGGAATTTCTGGAATTGGTTTCCCGAAGTAACCACGAGAAATCCCGTTGAAGTTAATAATAACAATAATAAAATAATTCAAACTTTTCCCATTATCTTCAAACTTGTGGAAGAGTTGTTAAATTTTGTAATATATCGAAATGGAAACTGCATTGAATTATGGTGATTTTTCATCTGCATCCCCAATCTGGAAACATTTTTGGAGAAGAGGAGATGGTCTAGAAGCTAAGTGCAAGATTTGTTCTAATTCAAAAATCTTGAAAACAAAAGGAGGTTCTACGAAAGGACTTCATAGTCACCTCAACCTCATTCATCAAATCAACGTTTTGAAAAGAACATCTAGCATGACTACCATAAATTCAAGTAAACATACATTTAAATATAGATAATTTGTATGGATGTAACGAATATCGATATTCGGCCCAAAATCGAATAACGAAGCTTCGATTCATTCCACCAAGGAAACGAATATTCGGCTCAATATAAATTTATAAATAACAAGAGGATAATAGTGTTAATTCAGTTGTCAATGAAAGTTGATGAGCAGGGGTCAAATCTTGAAAATAAGTTAGTTATCATAATAGAATTAAATTATTAACTTGACTATTAATTAGGCTATTTGAAGAAGTAAATTTAGTTGTTTATAAGCCAATAGTAGAGAAAATTTTGGATATGAGGGTTACTGTGGTAGCTAAAAAAATTGTGAATATAATAATTCAGTTGAAGGGGGATATTTGAGGAATAAATGAATACATAATAGATGTTTATTAGATTTGACATTACTAAATTTTAGTATAAGTTAATTCTTTATACGCCATTAAAAATATACGTTATTTATTATGAATGATTTAAGAGACCAGTACTTACTTTAAGTTATTTAATGGAAGCTTAATTAATGTTAAAATTTATGAATTCATTTATAGAAATAGTTAAAGTTAATATTTTCTAAGCAAATAGGCATGAAACTGTGGTTGGCTCCACAGATTTCAGAACATTGCCCAAAATATAACCCTGTTTTGTTGGCTAAGAAATTAATTTGATTTAGACGTCCAGGGATTGCATCAACTTTAATACCTAAACTCGGTACTGTCCAGGAATGAAGAACATCAGAGGATGAAATTAGTAAACGAATTTTTGTATTTATAGGGATAACCATACGATTATTCACATCTAGTAGCCGTATTAAATTTAAATTATTTGTATTTATTTAATTAACTATAAATGAGTCAAACTCAATATTATTAAAGTCAGAATATTCATGGGATCAGTATCACTGATGACCTATAATTTTTACTGTTATTATAGGGTTAAACACTTCATCAAGTATATAAAGTAGACGAATTGATGGGATACCAATAAAGATTAAAATAAACGTTGGTGTAATGGTTCAAAATAATTCAAGGGGTTGTGACTCAATTATAGTTTTATTAATATTTTTACTAACAAGAATTGAGCATATATTAAATGAAATAATTATAGTAATTAAAATAAGGATTGTTATAGTATGATCATGAAAAAAAATTAGTTCTTCTATTAAAGAAGAGCAAGCATTCTGAAACCCAGTAAAGGAATAAGAAGAAATTTTTAAAAGAATAATAAATTCATATTTGAGGTTTAAGCTCAATGCACTATTCTGCCATAATAAATTTATTTAGATTAATAGTGAATTTTTCTTAATTCTGTGTAAGTATGATCTGATGGGGGGAGATTAAGAATCCATTCAATATTAGGGGCTGTAAAATAATTAAATATACTTGGGCGGTGGCAGCTAATGCTTCTCATACAATTATAACGAATATATTAATGGAAATAAGTGTAATATATCTACCGATGGAGGAAATAGAGTTTCAAAAAGTAAATGGATCTGAGTAGTCTGAGTATCGCCGTGGTATACCATTAAGCCCTAAAAAATGTTGAGGGAAAAATGTTAAATTTACCCCAATAAATATAGTGATAAATTGAGGCTTTAATCACTTAGGTTGTTTAAGGTAAATAACGGGAATCAGTGAATTACACGTCCTATGATAGCAAACACCGCCACTATTGAAACAACATAATGAAAATGCGCAACTACATAATATGTATCATGAAGAATAATGTCTATAGATGAATTAGCTAATATAATTCCTGTTAAACCCCCAATTGAAAATAGAAATACAAACCCTTGTGATCATATAATAGTTGGGGTAATAGAAGTAATATTTGATCTTTGAAGTGTAGCTACTCAGCTAAAGATTTTTACTCCTGTAGGAATAGCAATAATTATAGTTGCTGCTGTAAAGTAGGCACGGGTGTCAACATCCATCCCTACAGTAAATATATGGTTGGCTCATACAATGAACCCTAAAATACCAATGGCAGTCATTGCATAAATTATACCTAATTGACCAAAAGTTTGTTTTTTACTTCATACTGTGTAAGTGGGGTATCTATCGAAAGGTCTCAGCCCCAAGATTTGCATTCATACATCTGAATTACGTTTTGATGAATACCGCTGATTTTATTTTTAAGAACTTTGAAGCAAAGTAAGTAAGTTTAATTCAATATTGTAGTCATAGTTGAGTAGAGGCAAATTTTGATGTATGACTTACTTGAGATTACAGGAACATATAACACTTATAATTCGCTGTTTTTTGACAGTTTAGATAAATACGTTTTTCGGTATGAAAAATGCCAATTTTTAAGGTATATTTTTGGTTTTATTTTTAGGATTTTTAAGGTTTCCAATAGGTTTTTATTTTTTTTAAGATTTTTGCTAGGTTTTTTTTANGGTTTTATTTTTAGGATTTTTAAGGTTTCCAATAGGTTTTTATTTTTTTTAAGATTTTTGCTAGGTTTTTTTTTAGGTTTTTTAGAAGCATACCATCAAACCTAAGAAAGCCTAAAAAACTCAAAAAAAAACAAATAAAAACCTAAAGAAAACCTTAAAAAACCTAAAATAAAATTGAAAGCAAATTTAAAAACTGGCAGACATTCAAACATTAAAAACCTAGAAATATAAACCAAGAACCAAAAACAAACCTTACGAATACGACTATCTGTATTCGTCGAAAAAGTAAGCCGAATATTCGGCCGGACAATTGTTCTTTACATCACTACTAATTTCATACAAATAAAATTATATTTGTACNCTCAAAAAAAAACAAATAAAAACCTAAAGAAAACCTTAAAAAACCTAAAATAAAATTGAAAGCAAATTTAAAACTGGCATACATTCAAACATTAAAAACCTAGAAATATAACCCAAGAACCAAAAACAAACCTTACGAATACGACTATCTGTATTCGTCGAAAAAATAAGCCGAATATTCGGCCGGACAATTGTTCTTTACATCACTACTAATTTCATACAAATAAAATTATATTTGTACNTAAGCCGAATATTCGGCCGGACAATTGTTCTTTACATCACTACTAATTTCATACAAATAAAATTATATTTGTACAGATTCACCGTCGAAGGATAAATCGCTTTCTGAAGTTATTGCTAAAATGATGGAATTGATGGAATTCCGATGTCAGTTTTCCGCACATCGGAAGAATTGAGATTATCTTTACATGCAAGAGGATTCAATGAAATCCCGAAGTCCCCTAACACGATTTGTGATATGATACAGAATTACGCTGAATCAATTCGTGCTATGAATCGTAGTGAAATTTTGAAATTGAAGGAAATTGGTCAAAGATTTTCTGTGTGTTTTGATGAATGGACTTCTTTCCGGAATAGAAGGTTCATGAATGTCACCTTGCACATCATGGGGAAATTTTGGAGTCTTGGATTGGTAAGGTGTTGTGGTTCTCTTCCTGCCGAGCGATGTATAGAAATCGTCGATGAACGACTTACACTGTCCGGGTTGACGCTGAAGGACGATATTATCGCTATTATCACTGATGGCCCGAATGTGTGAGTTGTGGAAAGGTATGAGGAGGAATAAGATTGGGTTCATTGACCTCAAGTATGTTGTGAGTTGTAGTAAGGTATGAAGAGGAATGAGATTGGGTTCATTGACCTCAAGTTTAAAGCATGCGCGTAAAGGTAGGTAAGGGGAATAATCAATTATTTAACAATTTTTGGTGTAAAANACCTCAAGTTTAAAGCATGCGCGTAAAGGTAGGTAAGGGGAATAATCAATTATTTAACAATTTTTGGTGTAAAACCGTTCAAATTAATCGGGAAAATTATTACAAAACACGTAAAAATACTTAATTAATCAATTCAATTAATAATATTTGGTCCCAAAAGCCTTTTGGGAGTTTCTAGACTACGTTAAAGTGAATAGCCAGAGTGGAAGTCGGCATTCTGGAGGTTATATGTCGGACCAAAAGGGAGCACTATTCATCGATATGGTGGTTACTCGACGTCCGCACTTGTACCAAGCTTCTTGAATAAGAGTCGGATTGTAAGAGCTTTTGCCAGGGTAAGGGTTCACTTTTGTGTCTGAAACATAGACGAAAAGTGGAAAAGGTCATTCACCTTTGTGGCTTACTCACGAGGTGTCCGTAGGGTTAGGGTTGTTAGCGACCTGTTAGGGACCTTTAGGGGCGCAGAGTTTTTCTACGCACATGCGCAATAGGTTTTCTCGTTAACTCTGATCAACACAACTCCTCTCTTCTAGTTGTTTACAGTTCATCGTAGTTCTCATAGTGGTCATTTTGTACACTACCAAATATGAAATAGTGAAATTAAAAGTGTAAATTGTTTTGTCTATGGTTAGTAATTGGTGATTGCTTTATTTATTTAATTTAATGGAGACTTGATTTGAGTTCGGCTTTATTGAGTGAAGAAAAAAGGTTCCTTAAACAAACTGTGGAAGCTCTAGACATTCGTATGTAAGGTGCCGAAGAGATCATATTCGCATCATACCAAGTTATGACTATTAGCTATTAAGTATTCAAAAGGTGGAAAACCTCACGAAAGGGAAAAAATCCTTACAAATGGTTTAACTCAAACTTTTTGTAATCATTTGAATTTGAATTTAATTATTTAATTTTAATTTGCAATTATGAGAAAAGTAGGCCGACTCTCCCCAACATCACAGCAACTATGTTTTGCGCATGCTCTCCACTTGGCTGTTGTAGACGTTGTATACAAAATACCTATCCAACGAACAACAGAAATAAACGTCGAAGAAGAAAATATCTTTGAAAGTGATTTAGATGAAGATGAGGAGGTTTCATTTGATTTAGAAACGGAAGGAAGCAATGGTGACGTGGATCATCTTACTTAAGGTCCGGTAATTAAGAAAGTCAGGAAAGTTGTGCTAATCTTCAAACGATCTCCAACCAAGAATGATGTAATTCTGCAACCTTATGTACGAGCCGAACTCAGTAAGGATTTGAGCCTTTTACTTGATAGTAAAACAAGGTAATAGTAAGTTAAAAAATTTAATTGTTGCAGCATATAACTATATTATATATACAATTATTATTGTATATTATTATTTCTTATTTTTTATTAACAAGTTTATTATTATACAGATGGAGTAGCTTTGTAACAATGCTGAAAAAATTTTTCGTACTAAGGACATGTATCCAAAAGGCTCTCATAGATCTGCACGTTGATTTGTCCTCAGATGCGGAACTACAATGCGTAGAGGAGATCATTGACTGTTTGGAACCTGTACAATTAACGCTTGAAGTGATCTGTAAAAGAGATGCATCTTTTCTAACAGCAGATGCTTCTATGAGCTTTATGTTAGACACAGTTAAGGAACAAAATTCCATACGCGCAAGAGCTCTATACACATCTCTTACAAACAGAATTTTGGAACGTAGATCAACTCTATCAACGCTTCTCTTTTATCTCCACGTTCCACCCAAAGATCAGGTAATTGATCTTTAAGATAGACCTATGTGAACTATTATTTCAAATTTAAGGTGTAAACGTATTTAGAATGATGAGGGTCATAATAGACGTTTTATTAAAATAAAAGTTTATTTGATATACTAAAAGTTTATAATTGTTGTCTTCTTAAATAAATGAGATAAATGAAGATTTTAATATTGAAGAATTAATAATTCCGTCAAAATTAATAATTCTAAATCAATGTTTTCCCTCAAAATTCTTAATTTGTTAACTATGACGCTAAAACAGAGTTATCATACTTAAAAATTTTTTAAATTTGATTATACTAGATCAACCCCAACTATTTTGAAACAATGTCTAAACCCTCAATCATTAATTCTATCAAGGAGCTTGTATCACGTTTTGCTGATGCAGAACAAGACTCGCAACCAGATGAGAATAGTTTACCAGAACTAACTTATGATCAACCGTTACTATCAAAGGGCGAAAATTTGAAATATTTATTGTCCAAACGCATTGAACAGTATAGTGCAACACCCAAAGTTTTGAACACGGAAAAAAATCTCTAACGTGGATAATTCGTCAGCAGATGAGTTTATACGAAGGTGGAGGTGGTAGAGGTCAAAATTTGAAGTCCATTTACAAAATGCTCTTAACAATCCCCCCGGCATCTG
Source organism: Holacanthella duospinosa (assembly GCA_002738285.1). Classification (NCBI taxonomy): domain Eukaryota; kingdom Metazoa; phylum Arthropoda; class Collembola; order Poduromorpha; family Neanuridae; genus Holacanthella; species Holacanthella duospinosa. The sequence goes on from NIPM01000489.1 coordinate 108,242, forward strand.
AACCAGAACGAGCATTCTCATCTGCTGGTAAAATTTGTACTAAGATTCGTTCGCGGCTAAACGACTCCACATTGGATACATTGTGCTTTCTTAGGTCATACTTTCGCCAAAGCAACAAGTAAACCACGTTGATATGAAATCCATAACAAGAGTTCAATAACCCTTCTTTTGGTAGGTAAGAAGAATTTAAATTATCTAATCATTTTTTATTATATTTAAAAATAATTTATTAAAAATGACAGTCTGAAGTAAATTCAATTAATGAAGGAAATGAATATTTAGATACCCGATCTGAGATGATAATGTCGATTACTTTTGATGTCGGTAAGTTTTTTATTTAGTTCAATATTAATATTTATTTTGTATTTGTAAAAATTTTATTAACTAAATTTTTTTTTAGATCCTGAAAATTTTTTAGAAGTTCAACATAATTAATCGATGTATGAAGTTCTGGAATCAAAATCGGAAGACGAATACGATACAAATATTTTGATGGAAGAAATAGAAAATTTTACCGAAGATTACTACATTCACATTGATGCTCAACAAGCGTTTGGAAAAAACTAAGAGTTAATATCCGTTCAATTGTATAAATTTCGGTACAATGCATCATTTTATATTTATTTACCATACAGTTAAAGAAACTTATTAAATAAAAAATTAATAACTATAACTATTTGTTGTGTGAATTGAAAAAATATTTATAACTGTTTTTAATTTTATGAAATGTGAATTTTTTATTTGTTTTATTTAATTCCATTCATCGTAAATGATTTAATTTCATTAAGTAAAGTTGTTTTAGTTATGCATAGTTACCATTGTTTATTTTACATTTCGGGAAACCCGGGAAATTCTCGAAATTCGAGTATTTCCCGTTTCCCGTTGCTAGGGTAATTTTCTCGGGAATTGCAATCACTAATCTCATTACTTAAAATTCTTTCCGACATTACGATGGCTCAAACAACAGTGCTTACTATCCAAACAATTGACCATTACTTTGTTCAAGTTAGACATTTAAACGGGATATTGACGCAGTTGCTCGCTTATAGAGAAACCTTGGACAAGGTAAATTCTGTTATATTTATTATCTACCATTCTGTTAACTAAATAATTAACAGTTGATATTTTAATTTATCATATTATTTCCGAAGGCAGAGTTGGCAAACTGTGAAGCTTTACTGCTTCACGTCAACCAAAGGTTAGAAAAAACTAACAATGACAGGAACGAGGAAATGCTTTTATACAATTTCAAAAGTAAAACTATATTCGTATTATATTATTACATACTAATCAGTTGTTTTTCTTGTTTTTAATCACAGAATAACAAATAAGCGTTCTGAGCAAATGTGTTGGCCATCTTCATGGTCAACTTTACAAAGTTCACGTTGAGAGGAACCAGCTTCAAACTGCAAACGACAATCTCACCGTATTTCATATTTCATAGATTTTATAGACAAAGATTTCATAGATTCTCGCAGTTATTCCAAACTACTGAAATGTTTAACGCGATTTTCATGAAACAAAAAGGAATTGCACTCAAGTTTACTGACAACTACGCATTCTTCGTAACTGTAGTCAAAACTTTGACTAAACAAGAATTCAGAATAACAGGCCAAGTATTTCAATGATATGAATATAAAATTCATTTGCTCTGCCGTAAGGGAGTCAACTGTTACTCGTTTATGGACAATGTAGACAAGTATAAACTCACAAAAACTAACCCGTATCCAAGTATTCAAGAATGACTTAAAAGGAGATGATAATGCTCTGGAAAATTATGAATTAGCAAAAACTGTTTGTAATGACTTGAAATTTTAATATGAACTACACAAATATTTACTGCCTATTGGACACTGCTGTTTTTCCTCATAGTTTAATCAAATTGCGAAATGTTATGTACAAGGTTTTTGGCTAGACGTTTGTGTGGGGGTGGGTAGCGTCAGAGGTAGAGTTAATTAACAAGAATTAAGAAAAGGTTAGTAAGTTAATTAATTAAGAACTTTAATTTAAACTAATAATTAAAAGAACAAAAGAACAAATAATTAAAAAAGGAATAATTTAAGAGAGAAAGGGAGAGAGATGCTTCCTCTTCAAGATCTCAAAGGGCAATGACCTCTTTCTTTCTTGTTCTCTTCCTTCTTTCCCAATTCGGACAAATTGTAACCCGTAAACAAATTCGTTTCCATGGCATTCCCACAGATCCCCTCTTCCTGGGTAGATCGTGTCCTCACGATGAGAAGAGAAAGGTTTTGAAAGAAAAAAAAATAAAGGAAAAGAAAAATATGAAAACTTTATAAATTTAATGCCAATTGCAAAGTAATTTTAAATTTAACTTTTAACGGGGGTTTTCGACAAGGAGACGGGGACTTGCGCCTACGATGTACTTTACGACGACAAGGAGAACGGGAGCGAGACGGCTCCATCACCAAAATTTCTGAGGCAAGTTGGGTGCGAGGTGGTAGTGTTAGTTCAAGGAGAAGTAATTCTACTTCTCCTGCTGGTCCCAGCAGCTCTCCCAACACCTCAGTTTCCCCGGGAGTATCTGGAAAAAAGGACGACCTCGTCTTCCAAGAAATTTTCCACCTTGATTGAATGTAGGTCGATAAGATGAATTTCCATATTACTGTAAATTATGATTTTAAGGGATATATAAGAAAGTTTCGGTAAATACGATTATAAAGTAAGTATTTGTGTGATTGATAAAGTAATTGAGAAACGGTAAGTCGGTAATTAATCGGAATCAATCGATCTAATTCTGGCTCGGGGTGGACGTGGATTTTGTCTAGGTCTTAGACGATTTTTCCAAGGAGGTTGAATTAACTCTGACTTATTTTTAACAAAACCAATACGATCGTCTATTCTTTTATGTGGAAGTGGAATAATTGTATCCTGGTTATTCGAAAAATCATAACACGGTAAGTCGTTTTGTGCTGAAAGATTGGGTATCTCATCTTTTGAGGATTGAATGGAAGGTGGAGAAGACAAATTTGGTAGATCAGAATATAAGTCCAAATGTGGAAAGTTATCTAGCTCTAACGAAAAATTTCCATCGGTATTGTCAAAAGTGTGATATAATTNTAATTGTATCCTGGTTATTCGAAAAATCATAACACGGTAAGTCGTTTTGTGCTGAAAGATTGGGCATCTCATCTTTTGAGGATTGAATGGAAGGTGGAGAAGACAAATTTGGTAGATCAGAATCTAAGTCCAAATGTGGAAAGTTATCTAGCTCTAACGAAAAATTTCCATCGGTATTGTCAAAAGTGTGATATAATTTAACATTTTGTATGGAAACAATACGAGTTTTTGTCTTTTTAGCCCCCGGTAAAGTCACAATTGCTATATTTGTTGGACTAGTATGTTTGATAACTAGAAAAGGACATTTCCATTTTTCTGCCAACTGAGTAGATAGACCCGGTTTACACGTAAATTTTTTTAACATCACTAGTTGGTTTTTTTCGTAAGTAATCGGCTGGTNAACATCACTAGTTGGTCTTTTTCGTAAGTAATCGGCTGATGAGTGGAATTAAATAACTGTTGTACATTTTTCTGAGCAACAATTGTATTACGCCGTGCTTCTGCTAAAGCTTTCTGAACACGAGGTACAGAAACACTCTGTTCTTCGTTTTCGTCATTTTGTAATAAATCTCGTAAAGTTGGTAAAAAATTGTCGCAAGGTAAATTTTGTTCTCGACCATACACCAGAAAGTAAGGAGAATGACCAGTAATTCTATGAACTGTCGAATTCATTGCAAAAGCAGCCCGTGGAAGGAGCTGATCCCAATGTTTGTGGTTAACTTGGACACATTTTGCGAGTATACGTTTTACTGTGCCATTAGCTCTTTCGTCAATTCCGTTAGCCTGAGGATGATATGGAGATGTGCGAATCAATTTAATTCCCCGAGTTGTAGCAAAGTGAGAAAATTCCATAGAAGTGAAATGTGTTCCTTGATCTGTTAGGATTTTAATTGGACATCCGTGACGATTGATCAAGTCACGTTCCAATACTCTAATTGCACACTCAGAGTCTGCGGAATAGACTGGAGAAACCTCGATATATCGTGTTAAAAGGCAAGTAACCGTAAGAGCATATTGGTTACGTCTTGGTGTCATTGGAAGTGGACTGATAAAATCAATACCAACTATTTCAAACGGAAAAGACGGTGGTTCCATTGGATTACTTTGACCTTTTATAGGAGCGAGGTTATGTAACTGACAGGTAGAACAACTGCGTAAGAAACGAAGTACATGTTTGTACATGCTTGGCCAGTAGTATCGAGATTTAATTGAATGCCAAGTTTTGAAAAATCCCAAGTGACCACAAGAAGTAACATGAATATCGGTAATTAACTCGTTCCTTATTTTTGTTGGAATAACCAAACGCCACAACCGACCGTATTCGTTAGGATTACTTCGATATAAAATACCCTGTTGAAGTTGATACTCTTCAATATCCCAAGGTTTCTTTAAAGATTTAACGTTTGAATCGTTTTGTTTAAGAAAATCGATAATTTTTCGGAAACATGGTTCAGTGTATTGTAGTTCGTCTAAATCCACCTCTTGTATAGAACGTAAGTATTCAATCCTCGGAACATTTAAACCATACAAAGATGCTTCGAAACTCAAATCTATACAACTGTCTGCTGGATCGACGGGAAAACGAGAGAGAACGTCCGCATCTGTGTGTTTTTTACCCGAACGGTGAATAACGGTAAAATCGTATGGTTGCAAACGTAAAGCCCATCTAGCTAATTGAGCATTTGGATCTTTCAAATTTATCAGATGACAGAGGGAATGGTGATCAGTAATGACATCAAAGTGTCTACCATAAAGATATGGACGGAATAATCCTACAGCCCAAACAATTGCCAAACATTCCTTCTGTGGAATAGCATAATTTCTTTCAGTAGGAGAAAGACGACGAGAGGCATAAGCAATGACTCTCTCTTTACCATCCTGAATTTGACAAAGAGTTGCTCCAATTCCATGACCACAAGCATCGGTATGAAGGAAACTCGGGGCGTGTTCGTCAGGATATGCTAACACTGGAGCCGTACAAAGTTTTTCCTTAAGGTCATTAAATGCTTT
>NIPM01000490.1:0-80268 GCA_002738285.1 Holacanthella duospinosa
CGTTACTTTTCAAAATACTGAAACTGATGTTTATGAAATTATTCAGCGTTTGTTGTCAAGAACTTTCCCATGCCAATCGTAATGCTAAATCCAAAACTTTCAGTTTGATCATGAATTGACCTTTTTAATGGTGACCACTGACCTATGACATTGTGTGCAATATTCATTCTTTTTATTCAGCTTTCCAATCAGTCCATTTGTACGTTAGCCATACGACGACTCGATAAAGAGCTACGAATTTTCAAACGGCCGTAATAACTTATAAACCACAGCTTATAATGAGTATTATATTTAACGTTTTCTTCATTTCCAGCGTTCATACAACCTCTATGTCTCCCATTTGTAGAAAGCTATAACTTATCAAATTTTTCTACATTTGAGTTTGATAATTTGAAAACTACTCAGCATCAACCAATGGCAGAAGTGGCGGGATTTGGGAAAGTTTCTAACAAAGAAAATGGCGGAAGTAAGGTTTTACAGTATGTAGAAACCCCTCTAATATCAAATAAAGAATGTGGAGAAATATACAATGGCAGAGCAATTATCACTTCGAAACAGGTTATATTGAATACACATGTTAAAAAAACGGTCCATTTACTAAAGCTGAACATCGTCGTTTTGTCGTGTAAAAAGTTTTTATAATATGCAACTTTTTACTTTCAGCTATGTGCGGGTGGAAAAGCGGGAAAAGATTCGTGCGATGGTGATTCGTGAGTAACAAATCATACTAAAAATTTCTCNTGTGCGGGTGGAAAAGCGGGAAAAGATTCGTGCGATGGTGATTCGTGAGTAACAAATCATACTAAAAATTTCTCTTGTATTTTCTATTAATAAGTGTAAATTCATGATATCGTAGTGGCGGGAGTTTGTCCATATTTGAAGAAAAAACAAGACGCTACTTCCAAATTGGTATAGTGTCTTTTGGACCAGCAATTTGTGGATCAGACGGCTACCCTGGGATATATACAAGAATTTCAGCCTATTTGGGATGGATTCTCAATTCTGTAAAATTAATAAACAATATTTGAATAATCGCTCACGATGATTTCATAGTGTTCAAGATTAGTAAGTGATTTGTCCAAATGGAGTCAATTTTTACCGCCTCCCAATGAAATTTCAAACAGCAATAAAATATAAAATGATAGTGAAATACGGCTAGTTTTTTAGTTTTTGTTACCTTAATTTGATCGAACGATTGAGTGCCCGTATACGAACATGAGATAATTTCGCTGTCTATTATTTAGGTTAGAACATGTCGATGCCCATGTGTTTNAGTGCCCGTATACGAACATGAGATAATTTCGCTGTCTATTATTTAGGTTAGAACATGTCGATGCCCATGTGTTTTTATTTATTTGTGTTTAAATTTTTAGTTCATATTGAGTTCAATTATTGATTTATGTATTCTTTTGAGGTCTTTTGAAGATGCCATTTGAATGGTTTGTTTAATAAGTTTTTTGAACAAATTTGACGCCTATCTGCAAATAAAAAATAAATTTGAAATTATTGATGACAANTGTTTAATAAGTTTTTTGAACAAATTTGACGCCTATCTGCAAATAAAAAATAAATTTGAAATTATTGATGACAAAAAATAATTGAATTTCATGCACCTAAATTCTGAAATTTTGTTGATTAGAATATATTTCACAGCGGTTGACTAATTTGCTGCTTTCTTTTGTGAGTAAAGAGTATATGATCTATGGTTATATACTAGTTATACTAGAAGTGTTAGCAGTTTAAATTAAAGTATTATGAATCATGCTTGACATTATTTGACATGCTCTATAATTCTTAATATCGCTTGACATTGTTAAACACAAGNTATTATGAATCATGCTTGACATTATTTGACATGCTCTATAATTCTTAATATCGCTTGACATTGTTAAACACAAGTTGACATTGGCCAACGTTAATCAACATTCCTCTGTATTGTACCACATTGTTTTAAGTGGCAATGCTAGAAATTAATCAAAATTAAAAAAAATTGAAATTGCCCTAAAAGTTAAATAGCAAATATGGTTTACTTAACAGTTGCCGTTCATGAGACTTAAAGCACCAATATCTAAACCACTTTGCGACTAATTCCAGATTTGTAGCAAGTTCACGTAATAAAAATTTAATTTAAAATTATAATTTTTTCAAGTTTTGACTTAAAGTAGCTCTAACAAAAACGTTACAAAATGAAAGAAATTTTGGCGGATGAGAACAAACCAATAAACGGCACAATTTGGCATCAATTTCGCATTCACTAATATGTTTTATAAATTCTAGCAAGTGAAAGATATACTACATTTGACTATAGCAGTCATTTTCACGTTTATGTTGCATCGAATAAATATAGTATCTATGGTTTGCTATAATTGCGTAACAAAACAAATATTCCCATTTATCAAGGTAATATGAAGGTTAATATGAAAAAAATCCGTAGCAACGTTAGAAACAGCCGTAGACTATATAAAAAGATACATCGATACAAAGATTTATATGCTGATCGATAGATAGATCGACAGATCGATTGATTTATAGATAAATCTATAAATAGATCGATAAATAAGCCGATAGATAAATCTACGGATAGATCAACAGATAGATCGATAGATTGATTGGTCGATCTATCCAACGATAAGTATATAGGTCGATAAAAAAGTAGGTCGATAGATTGATAGATAGATAGATTGATAGATCGGTAGAGAGCTAGATCGATAAATAGATAGATAGATAGATAGATCAATAGTTAGATTGATAAATAAATAAATATTTACCGATAGAAAGATTGATAGATAAATAGATATATTTAAATAGTTCGATAGATAGATAGTTTGCTATAGCTGGAAATGTGGAGACAGTGCCACATTTAAACAAATGCAGTAACGAACAGAAAATTTGTGAAAATAGTAGACGAACTTCACATATAAAACCATTAATAAGTATATATGTAGTAAATCCAAGAGATCTTTCAAAGTTTTGCGTCAAATTAGCAAACTAGAAATGCCAAGATCTAAATAGAAATATGTTTTTTCTGGTATTCTAGTTAGAAATAAAAATTTTGTTGGATTAGCACCTAGTAATGGAATCGTGCAAGATAGATGCTCCAGTTTTTATCTGAATAGCACCAATTTTTCAATTAGGCCCTGAAATATTACCTCGACTTTGCAACGTAGAGACGTTTTAGGCTTTGTTTAGCACAATTGTAGTCACGGAGCTATCATTTGAAAGCAATTGTAGGTTTATAATAACTTTATCCTATGCAACAATGCAATAATTAATGTCAAAGAATGAAGAATATTAGAGTCAAATAAAGACTTGTAGGAGATGACGAGAAAGCCACATATAGACACATGGGGCAACGAACAGACAGCGTCTAAAAACAAGAGCGGAACATCTCAAAAAGAACTATTTTGCACCAAAAAAGGAATATATAGTTGCACATCAATAAATTTTTGAGACAACCGTACATTCTTTTGCTGTAGTATGTTACTATGTTAGGAATTGTTAATTGTTTATAAAATAATGAATGTTGTAACTAGTTCCGATGCTGCTAATTATATACATTGGAGACGGACAGATACGACAATCACACTAGCCTTCTACTATTAATGTAGTAATAGATAATAAGGGTATAACATGACATATCAATCAGACCTAGAAAAGACGGCCTTGCCTCAAGAACAATCAAGGTCTACTTGTTCCTCCCCATCGCAATCTAATATTTCTCACTATTTTTTCACGATTTTCCGATTATCACGAATTTGGTATGGTTTGGGGTGACCTGAAGCGCGATTGATTCAGATTGCGTTTCCCTGGAGTTTATTGCTCGTTTTTGCATCTGTGAGTGTCAGCTTACAAATTACAGTGAAAGGCTGTAGCGCCGAATACACTTACTTTCCTCCAATCCAATTAGTATTCGTCNTCAGCTTACAAATTACAGTGAAAGGCTGTAGCGCCGAATACACTTACTTTCCTCCAATCCAATTAGTATTCGTCAAAGTCTAATAAATAAAATAAATATGTCATTTGCAATGAAGTAAAGTCGTATTGAAATTAATTTTATGTTTGCGCAATACTGTGTCAGATAATAAATAATGCCACACCCTGAAAATAAATTATAATAATTTAATGCGGCACCAGATACCATTTTTGTTGCACATTTTTCACAGTAGTCATTTACTTACTTTCAAATAATGTTGACTGTGTTTGAGAAAATCTGCTGGAAATTTGGAATAATTANACAGTAGTCATTTACTTACTTTCAAATAATGTTGACTGTGTTTGAGAAAATCTGCTGGAAATTTGGAATAATTACCGGTTGGATTTCAGGGGTTTTCCCTGTAACGGCTCCTCTAATAAAAACAAATTATTTCAAATTTAAACGATTATCATTCCCTTGTAACATTGCTATTTCATTATTATTGTTTAACCTTTCAACTGCTTGCATATATATCGTTACATCTTACAACCACTTCGCTAAGAAAAAACTATCTCATTTTCTCGTTGAATATATCACTATCATTCAGTTTTACTTGNACAGTAGTCATTTACTTACTTTCAAATAATGTTGACTGTGTTTGAGAAAATCTGCTGGAAATTTGGAATAATTTCCGGTTGGATTTCAGGGGTTTTCCCTGTAACGGCTCCTCTAATAAAAACAAATTGTTTCAAATTTAAACGATTATCATTCCCTTGTAACATTGCTATTTCATTATTATTGTTTAACTTTTCAATTGCTTGCATATATATCGTTACAACTTACAACCACTTCGCTAAGAAAAAACTATCTCATTTTCTCGTTGAATATATCACTATCATTCAGTTTTACTTGNCTTACAACCACTTCGCTAAGAAAAAACTATCTCATTTTCTCGTTGAATATATCACTATCATTCAGTTTTACTTGATAGATACTCTAATTAGAATAACCTCAATTACGTATTGTCCGGAAGTTGTGAAAATCATAAATTTTATATATTTTTATCCAAGAACTTTAACAAATAAGAAACCTTTTGTTCTATTTCTGATAAACCAAACTCTATTTATTGTATTTGATACTTTNAGAACTTTAACAAATAAGAAACCTTTTGTTCTATTTCTGATAAACCAAACTCTATTTATTGTATTTGATACTTCATGGATGGTGATGTATTATTCGTTCATTGTCCGCACAGAATTAGATATCGAAGACGTATTCTTCAGAGAAATATTTATATGTGGTCTTTTTTTTTCAGAATTACTTTCTTATNAGAACTTTAACAAATAAGAAACCTTTTGTTCTATTTCTGATAAACCAAACTCTATTTATTGTATTTGATACTTTATGGATGGTGATGTATTATTCGTTCATTGTCCGCACACANAACTCTATTTATTGTATTTGATACTTTATGGATGGTGATGTATTATTCGTTCATTGTCCGCACACAATTAGATATCGAAGACGTATTCTTCAGAGAAATATTTATATGTGGTCTTTTTTTTTCAGAATTACTTTCTTATTTAACCTTATATTTTGTCTACACAGGAATTATTTTAGCTGGTGCAAGTCTTGGCGCTATATTCGAGGATTTCTGCATTAGGTTTGGAACGGAGTTTTGTAATTCTAAAAATTTTGAAGAAAACGTTTTGACAGATTTGTCTAGAAATTATACTTCAGACCGTAAACAAAAATCAAGACGATGTCAAAATTTAAAATGCTATATAAACGAGTTCTCACTCCTCAAATCTTTATTTGACGATTTCAATAAAATATTTGGAATATTTGCATTTCTAATAATTTTTCAAAGTGCTGCATACTGTGTATATTGTATTACACTAGTGATCGACTTGCAGTATTCCTATGATGTTATCAATATTTTGTACAGTTTTGTTGGCTTATTCCAACTTTTCAGTATGGGATATTTAGGATCACATATGGCGGTTACGGTAAGCCTTACGACTCAGCATATATATCCTTCGGAAGGTATTATTTTTTACTAAATATACATCGAATAATTTTGGTAAACGGATTAGTTTGAACCAACCATATTAAAATTACGATAGACATTAGCCCAAAATTTGCTATTATGCTGTTTTATTCAGTATACCTAGCCAGACCAACCGCATTGCTGGAAATTTCTGCTCTCTTATGCCTGATCCAAACTTGCCTTTCTCCTATCGTGCTCTTAGGGAAAATACGGTGCGATTAGAAATGTTGAACAATACAATCACTTTTTCCCTTAACAACTCTATTCACAATTTACTAAATATTTAGAATAATACTGCATTTTCCCTAGAGTACAATGAGAGAATGAAGAAAATCCCCAAAGTTTGCCGACATGTAGTAGTGAAATAAAGTTCATTACGCTAGGATGGTAGAAAGGTGTTTGTGAAATGCAGCAGCTTTTTNACTAAATATTTAGAATAATACTGCATTTTCCCTAGAGTACAATGAGAGAAAGGCAAGTTTGGATCAGGCATTATTCGTCACTCATTCTTAAGAGAGATGAAAATCCCCAAAGTTTGGCGACATGTAGTAGTGAAATAAAGTTCATTACGCTAGGATGGTAGAAAGGTGTTTGTGAAATGCAGCAGCTTTTTNCGACATGTAGTAGTGAAATAAAGTTCATTACGCTAGGATGGTAGAAAGGTGTTTGTGAAATGCAGCAGCTTTTTTAAAATTATATAAATTTTGACTTAAGGTTGACACTTTATTCCTAGTCTAAGCTCTCTTCCTGGTTTACGAAAACCGTCTAACATGCCTACTTTATTGAAAAAAGTGGTTAAATTGAATATATTAAGCCACCGCTGGTGGTAAATAGTAGCTACTGTACCTTTTTATTTTTGACTGTCGAATGTTCAGTTGAAAAGAGATAGGTGTTTTTGTCAATTACTAAGAAAGGAAAATTTTTGGAGTAGTTATCATTATCATTACAATTATTATTCTGATTAGTTACTGATCGGATTATTTTTGGATTTGAGATCGACTCAGTGTCTTTTGTTTATTAAATAGTGGAGTTAAAGTTTAGTAATTAATAATCTTTAAAATTGTCGTTTATTTTAATCATTTTATTCACCAATGAGTAATTCAGCCCACATCAAAAAAGAGTATTTGAAAAATCAGTTCTCTCTTCTGGCATTGTATGAGAATACCGAAGTCGGGTAGTTTAATGACTATTCTCGCGTTTATATTCATAAAANCTCTCTTCTGGCATTGTATGAGAATACCGAAGTCGGGTAGTTTAATGACTATTCTCGCGTTTATATTCATAAAAGAATTTTCAACAACTTCATTTTTGCTTCCTTTTATTTTGTTTTCTAACCATATACGCCACCTCACTGGGTTAATAATAAGATTTTTTTTAATTTATCAGGTTGCTCATGCTAAGGATAATCTAAGAACAAGCCTTACTATGTACAAACTCGAGCANTTTTTTTTAATTTATCAGGTTGCTCATGCTAAGGATAATCTAAGAACAAGCCTTACTATGTACAAACTCGAGCAGGGTTTGACTAAAGACGGAAAATTCAACCATCAAGTACGTTTTGTTTATTTCACTATTTTCCACTTTGTTTCATTACTTAGTTTGTTTATTAGATGGATGCAATACCAGAACTTATATTTTCTTGGAATTGGAAGTTCACAGGGAAAGAAATGTTTGTAATCAATATTGGTTTGCTTCCGGCGGTAAGAGGATTAATTTGTGTATGGAAACAAATGTATAATTTTATTTTCTAAATTCAGGTTTTCGGTACTACGATGACGTACATTATTTTCACTTTGCAACTAAGATTATCTGAATTAAATATTGACAAAACGAAAGAATTCCATTCAAATTACACGATTGAATAGATATTGTATAATAGTCNATCTGAATTAAATATTGACAAAACGAAAGAATTCCATTCAAATTACACGATTGAATAGATATTGTATAATAGTAATCATGCAAGCCAGTACTAAAATAATTTGTGAATAAACTTTCTTTCTTTCATGCTTAAAAAACGTCTGCCTGAATACCCAGAAATTAAAGGGCTATAGAATTCTATAAATTGTATTTTTATTTCCATGGGAATTTAATTAATGATTTATGTTTCTTTCTAGGACTTTGCTTATTATATTTATACAATTTGTTGAGTAAGGTTTCTAAATAAATTCCCATGTTGTAAATGAGAAAATTCTTCACCTTGATTATTTATTCATTGATTAAGGTTTAATAAATTTATATAACGTTGACTTTTCTTATTGTTGAGAAGAGATTATACATAGGAGAAGCGAATTTTAGTCTAAACATTTTTTTTTTGCTGAAGCTTGTTTTTGGATCATGTGAGGTTTAGCAGGTATCCTTCCAAAACCCTCGTAGTTACATTTTAGTAACTGTCGATAGATGATACTTTTTTAAATGCGACCTGTGTAGCTGCGAAGAATTAATTCGAAAGCCGTCGTAAAATCAAATATGGTTCATTATTAGTTCCATTCATTTTTTAGCGGATAGCACTGTTATATATTTCTATGGTTGGAACCTGTTGAAGCTGCATACTATCACCGTTTCATTTCTTACTGTACAACATCGGTCCTTATATCTCTTCTCACCCTACTGAGGAAATGAGCATTGAATTCATGAGTGATCGGCATCCTCATCTAATTTTAAGGGTCCAATGACCGAGAGATTTCCAATAATGCCGGACGAGCTTTTGATGTTGCTAGTACTACATATCTACGAGGGTTGGAGTTAGGCACTGTTTCTGATTGTAACACGCCATTGTAACACGTTATTGTTACATGTGTCTGTAACACGCCGTTGTAATACAACAACGTATCGCTATTGCGCAAGGCTATTGTAGTTAAAGTAAGGCAGTGAGCGCTGCTTGTAACATGTCACCGTAACATGCAATTGTCACAGTGCTTGGTTATTTAGGTTGCTAGATTAGTTAGGTTATTTTAATGAGAGTTTAAGGCTAGTTAGGTTGTTAGGGTTAGTATTAGTATTGTTGTTAAGTTGTTAGCTTGTTCTCTTAAGATAACTATTTAGTTACGAACCAAAAAATCGCTACCTATTTCCATTTCCAAGCAAGAATAGTCTAAAATCGACTATTATTAGGAAGTTTTCGGTGCATGTGTATTCGTGAGTAAAATATTCAAAAGCGTAGATAAATGTCTCTATCTGTATTATAGCGTGTTCAGAGACATTGNTGTATTCGTGAGTAAAATATTCAAAAGCGTAGATAAATGTCTCTATCTGTATTATAGCGTGTTCAGAGACATTGTGATCATACTCTGTACTTTTTTGGGAGCTGCTATAACGCACAAACGAAAAATATGTTATTTTTTAGAAATTCCTAACTAGTCGAATTACAAAAAAAAATTTGGAAATAATAATTAACAAAGAAATTTCAAAAAATAAACGCATCTTCATTACTTATAATTGGATTAAATAACTAAATTAAATGATTGTTTGCAATTTGCAACTAGTTAAGCTTCAGAAATAATTGAAATTTTTAGCGTTTGGAAAGATTAATGTAAATAATTTGTAATTTGAGTGAAGAAACTATCAAGGTTTCTTATTAATTACATTTGAAATTCCAAATTATTTCTCAATGTAAATCTGAAATAAATACTTTTTCTAACGACAGTAAATTTGTATACTAGATTCCATTTCTTGTTTCATTTGATATGCAGAGCCTAATTTGTCACAATGTTGAGTTCATCCTCTTATTTCAGAGATACTATATACTCACACGACGGTAGCATCCATACAATCAAGTCATTAGGCAAAATTAATTGTCGTGTTTGATACGGCTAATGCTCTTGCGACACTTGATCTTGACTCAATGAATCAAANTTAGGCAAAATTAATTGTCGTGTTTGATACGGCTAATGCTCTTGCGACACTTGATCTTGACTCAATGAATCAACTTCTTACCAGTACTTTTGAATGAGAGGAGTCTCACAGGAGAACCCAATAATCATCCACCCATTAATTCTGCACATTACGGCAAGATAATTCAGTTTCAAACAGCAAGAATTAAGCAGGGAATTCGGGCAGTGTTCTCTATGACTCCCAGTTTGGCCTAAATATTAGGAGTAGACTCTTGGAGTCACGACTCTGACTCCTGGATTTATGGGAGTCGACTCAGAGTCATGACTCTCGACTCCGAGGTCGAATGAAGCAATTTTTTTTAATTTTAGACAAAATAAACAATTTCCCTTTTAGGCAAATACACTATTACTCATCTGATTCAACGCCCTCTTATCTGAATTCTTGGTCAAGCACTTTCTTTTTAGTGGAATATGTAGGACAGGTGTCTCCAACCAGCTTGATCCAATTTAATACTAAAGTTTGTCAAAAAAAAAAGTAACTGACAAGGGGCCTTAAGTACACATGAGCGCCGTTGTTAAAGCATCTTAACATTCTTGCGTTTGGTTTGGGTCGGGTGTAAGTTGAAGTGAATTTGGTTTGGAATATGTTTCCCTTGTGTTTATTGCTCTTTTTTGCATGTGTAAATGTCAGCTTATAAAATGCAAAAATTCCTTGCAGACTGAAACAGAATACATGTCAATGTTATCTAATCCAACTATTTGTTGTAGTCTAATAAAATAAATATATCATTTGGAAACATCCATGAGTTTGTCATGGGTTGGGTGTGAGCTGAACTGAGTTTGGTATGGAATGTGTTTAGCTTGTATTTATTGCTAGTTTTTGCATCTGTGAATGTTTGCTTATCAAATGATCGAAATCCCTAGAATGAAATAGAATATACAGCGAAGTGTAATAAATAAAGGCAATGATTTTGCTTTCACTTGAGTTTTGGGATGAAAAGTTCACATGGAAAATAGAGTTCTGCGCCGGATTTAAACATACTAAAACCTGGGACTGAAAAAAATTCTGTTTCGACATGTTCTAGAATTCAAATTTTGACACACCCAGTATTTAAAAGGTATGTGTGGAGTACGAGAACATAATTAAAAAANTTCTGTTTCGACATGTTCTAGAATTCAAATTTTGACACACCCAGTATTTAAAAGGTATGTGTGGAGTACGAGAACATAATTAAAAAAATTGCAGAATGATGGGGGGCAGGGGGCATCTAAAGTTGGAAAAATAGGTTTTAAAAACCCTCGTCAACTTTTTTATTTATTGACAGATTTTGATGAAATTTTGTATGAGCATATCTAGTCGCATTCCCCAGGTGCTGTATTTTTTAGTTTTTCAAAATTTGAATTTTTTGAACTTTTATTAAATTTTGAAAGAGGATTTTTCAAAAACAAAGATTTTGATCGTGTTGGGTATTGTTCGACTCCTGCTACTCTTTGTAGCATCACTGAACGCATCAAATCAAGTTTAGAGCAAAAATAAAAATATAAAGTTTTTATTTTATTTAAAAAACAAAATAATAATTTTTTATGCTTTTTCATCACGTGAGGCTGAGATTCTTCGCATTACTAGGCGCATTTGCTTTGTGATGGTCTAATTGAGCCAAAAATATTAGTTCGCATTGTAATGCGAACAATCTAAGACTAACATAATGATGAAGCATAAAAAAAGTTCACATTTTTATTTTAGCTCTAAAAATGGTTTGATGCGTTCAGTGCTGCTCCCAAGAGTAGTAGGAGTCGAACAATACTCAACACGATCAAAATCTTTCGTTTTTTTTTCTTGAAAAATGCTCTCATTCAAAATTTAAGAAAAATTTTAAAAATAGAAATTTTATAAAAACTAAAAAACATGGCACCTTGGAATTAGTTTTAACAAATCAAATATAAATTTTTGGCTCAATTGGACCATCACAGAGCAAATGGCGCCTAGTAATGCGAAGATTCTCAGGCTAACGTGATGATAAAATATAAAAAATTGTTTTTTTTTAAATAAAAAAAAATTCGTATTTTTATTTTTGCTCTAAACTTGATTTGATGCGTTTAGTGATGCTANTTAGGCAAAATTAATTGTCGTGTTTGATACGGCTAATGCTCTTGCGACACTTGATCTTGACTCAATGAATCAAATTCTTACCAGTACTTTTGAATGAGAGGAGTCCCNCATCCATACAATCAAGTCATTAGGCAAAATTAATTGTCGTGTTTGATACGGCTAATGCTCTTGCGACACTTGATCTTGACTCAATGAATCAAATTCTTACCAGTACTTTTGAATGAGAGGAGTCCCACAGGAGAACCCAATAATCATCCACCCATTAATTCTGCACATTACGGCAAGATAATTCAGTTTCAAACAGCAAGAATTAAGCAGGGAATTCGGGCAGTGTTCTCTATGACTCCCAGTTTGGCCTAAATATTAGGAGTAGACTCTTGGAGTCACGACTCTGACTCCTCGATTTATGTGAGTCGACTCAGAGTCATGACTCTCGACTCCGAGGTCGAATGAAGCAATTTTTTTTAATTTTGGACAAAATAAACAATTTCCCTTTTAGGCAAATACACTATTACTCATCTGATTCAACGCCCTCTTGTCTGAATTCTTGGTCAAGCACTTTCTTTTTAGTGGAATATGTAGGGCAGGTGTCTCCAACCAGCTTGATCCAATTTAATACTAAAGTTTGTCAAAAAAAAGGTAACTGACAAGGGGCCGTAAGTACACATGAGCCCCGTTGTTAAAGCCCATCTTAACATTCTTGGGTTTGGTTTGGGTCGGGTGTAAGTTGAAGTGAATTTGGTTTGGAATATGTTTCACTTGTGTTTATTGCTCTTTTTTGCATGTGTAAATGTCAGCTTCTAAATTCAAAAAATCTTNAAATTCCTTGCAGACTGAAACAGAATACATGTCAATGTTATCTAATCCAACTATTTGTTGTAGTCTAATAAAATAAATATATCATTTGGAAACATCCATGAGTTTGTCATGGGTTGGGTGTGAGCTGAACTGAGTTTGGTATGAAATGTGTTTAGCTTGTATTTATTGCTAGTTTTTGCATCTGTGAATGTTTGCTTATCAATTGATCGAAATCCCTAGAATGAAATAGAATATNTATTATACTTCGCTGTACGTTAATACCATCTAAGCCAATTTGTTATACTCTAATAAATTAAACAAATCTATCATTTGGAAAAATGTTAAGTCGTGTTGAAATTTATTTTGTACCTTACACAATACTATGTTATAGAATCAACAATACCACACCCTGAAAAATAATTTACAATATTTCATTTCGGCACCGGAAACCATGTTTTTGTGGAACTTTTTTTACATTAGTCATTTCTTAACTTTCCAATAATGTTGACTATGTTTGAGAATATTTGTTGGAAATTTGGAATAATTGTTGGCTGGATTTCGGGGGTTTTTCCTGTAACTTTTCCTCAAAAATAACTGGTTACAAATTTAAACGCTTCTCATTCCCTTATTACATTGCAATTTTATTCTTTTTGTTTAATTTTTCAATTACTTGTATATATGTAGTCACAAGTTACTACCAGTGCACTAGAAAAAAATTATCTTATTATCTAGTTGATTATATATTCAACGTTCAATTTTACTTGGTAGATATTCTAATTAGATTAACTTCAATTGCGTATTGTCCTGAAGTTGTAAAAATCATAAATTTTGTTTATTTTTATCCAAAAACTTCACCAAACAAAAAAGCTTTGGTTTTATACATAGTAACTCAGACGATAGCAATTGTACTTGATACTTCAAATATGGTGATATATTACGCGTTCACTGTCTACACACAGTTTGATCTCCAAGTCGGATTCTTCAGAGAATTATACATATATGGTTTCAATTTTACTGAATTACTTGCATACTTAAACATATATTATGTCTACACTATAATTTTTTTAGCTGGTACAAATCTTGCTGCCATATTCAGCGATTTCTGCACTAGGTTTGGAACAGAGTTATGTATTTCACGAAATTTAGAGGGAAATGATTTGACAGATCTGCGTAAACAAGAGTCAAAACGATGTCAAAATTTAAAATGTTATATAAACGAGTTTTCAAGCCTGAAATCAACATTTGACGATTTCAATAAAACAATTGGAATATTTGCATTTCTAATGATTCTTGAATGCGCCGCATATTCTGCATATTGCATCACATATGCGTTCAGCACGCAGTATACCCATGATGTACTCAATATTTTGTACAGTATTGAGAGCTTATTCCAACTTTTTAGCCTGGCATATTTAGGATCACTTATGGCGGTTACGGTAAGTCTTACGACTCATCATATATATGCTCCTCAATATATTATTTATTTAAAAAAAACAAATGTATTGGCTTAAAGCACTAACCTATGGAGAGGGAATAATTTTAAAGAAAGGAACTTGTACGTCAACTGTCTCCTCGCAGGATCCCTATGATTTTTAAGTTAAATTTTGAGTGGAACTAGGGGATTCTCCGACACTAAAAACGGGTTAGCTTGAACTCACCTGTAATAAAACTATGATAGGAATTAGCCCCACGTTTGCCTTTAAGCTATTTTATTCAGTACACCAAACCAATGGATTGCATTTTTGAGAAGTTTGTGCTCTCGCTCAAACTAAGAAGTAGAAAAAATCTTTTTGAAATATTCCAATTTCTGTTAATATCTTAGTTGGGTGAAGTTTGACATAGTGTTCTTACTCGATTCCTAGTTTAAGCAAACCGTCTATCATGCTTATCTTGTATTTGNCAGGTAAGGAGTCTACTGTCTCATTTATGAGTACAGTAGTGGGGATTGAGTCTCATGCTCAAATCCCCACAACATGTAGTCACAAGTTACTACCAGTGCACTAGAAAAAAATTATCTTATTATCTAGTTGATTATATATTCAACGTTCAATTTTACTTGGTAGATATTCTAATTAGATTAACTTCAATTGCGTATTGTCCTGAAGTTGTAAAAATCATAAATTTTGTTTATTTTTATCCAAAAACTTCACCAAACAAAAAAGTTTGGTTTTATACATAGTAACTCAGACGATAGCAATTGTACTTGATACTTCAAATATGGTGATATATTACGCGTTCACTGTCTACACACAGTTTAATCTCCAAGTCGGATTCTTCAGAGAATTATACATATATGGTTTCAATTTTACTGAATTACTTGCATACTTAAACATATATTATGTCTACACTATAATTTTTTTAGTTGGTACAAATCTTGCTGCCATATTCAGCGATTTCTGCACTAGGTTTGGAACAGAGTTATGTATTTCACGAAATTTAGAGGGAAATGATTTGACAGATCTGCGTAAACAAGAGTCAAAACGATGTCAAAATTTAAAATGTTATATAAACGAGTTTTCACGCCTGAAATCAACATTTGACGATTTCAATAAAACAATTGGAATATTTGCATTTCTAATGATTCTTGAATGCGCCGCATATTCTGCATATTGTATCACATATGCGTTCAGCACGCAGCATACCCATGATGTACTCAATATTTTGTACAGTATTGAGAGCTTATTCCAACTTTTTAGCCTGGCATATTTAGGATCACTTATGGCGGTTACGGTAAGTCTTACGACTCATCATATATATGCTCCTCAATATATTATTTATTTAAAAAAAAATGTATTGGCTTAAAGCACTAACCTATGGAGAGGGAATAATTTTAAAGAAAGGAACTTGTACGTCAACTGTCTCCTCGCAGGATCCCTATGATTTTTAAGTTAAATTTTGAGTGGAACTAGGGGATTCTCCGACACTAAAAACGGGTTAGCTTGAACTCACCTGTAATAAAACTATGATAGGAATTAGCCCCACGTTTGCCTTTAAGCTATTTTATTCAGTACACCAAACCAATGGATTGCATTTTTGAGAAGTTTGTGCTCTCGCTCAAACTAAGAAGTAGAAAAAATCTTTTTGAAATATTCCAATTTCTGTTAATATCTTAGTTGGGTGAAGTTTGACATAGTGTTCTTACTCGATTCCTAGTTTAAGCAAACCGTCTATCATGCTTATCTTGTATTTGTATAAAGATTTTACCAACTTTTATTAAGGTTTCTAACCATATATGTTACTACGTTAATAGTAAAAATTTTTTTACGTTAAAAGTAAGAATTTTTTTTTTAATTTATCAGGTAGCTCATGCTAAGGATGATTTAAGAACAACCCTTGTTATGTACAAGCTTGAGCACGTTCTGCATGCAGACAAAAAATTCAAGTATCAAGTGCGTTTTACTTTATTTCACTTTTTCAGAGTGTTCCATTACTTTTTGTTTTTATTAGATGGAAGCAACATCAGAGCTTATACTTTCTTGGAATTGGGAATTCACAGGGAGAGGATTATTTATAATCAATATGGCTTTGCTACCAGTGGTGAGAGAATTTATTTTTGTATGCAAACTCATTTTTAATTTTCTTTTCAAAATTCAGGTACTTGGTACGACGATGAAGTACATTATTGTCACTTTGCAACTAATATTATCCGAAAAAGATATTGACCCAACAATAAAATTGAATTAAAACTATACGAATAAATTATCGTAACAAAATCAGCAACTAAGCCATCGTTAAAAAACATTTAATGGAACTTTTGTTTCATTCATTCTTACAGAACATCAGCTTGAATGCGCGAAATAATTAAAACGCTTTAAAATTCTGTTGTTGCATTTTTACGTTCATAGGAATTCAGTTATTTATCAGTATGTTCATTTGTTGCACTGTACATTTTACGTTTGTACATTTTGCTTAGTAAAGTTTCTGAATAAATTCCTCTGATACAAATGAGAAACTACTTCACTGTGATTATTTTTTCATCGATTAAGATTTAATAACTGTTTAACACGGTTTGGCTTATTGTTAATTGACCAATCCATTATGAAATTAATCGCCAACAATCTTCAGAATATCAGTTAGAAAACACTCAACTCCTAATAAGTTTACTGACCTAGGCAGAGAGTGCCCCAAGGATCCTCTGCCTATCAAGTTGACTATTCAGCATCTACATACTCATTTACAGTACCGGTCAAGATCCTAAAGGAATAATAGAAAATCTGACAAAGAAACTACACAAAATAGATGACTGGTGCATAAATATAAACTTATCTATAAACGAAAACAAAACAGTATTTATATTCTTACATAAATCTCGTGACCTAAAATATTGTACTGTCCCATCTATCATTATAAACAACAAACGGGTAACTAGTTTGAAATACCTCTGTCTAAACATCACTTTCAGAGGACAACTAGCATCAGTATGTGCACGTCTCAGTAACTCATTTGGTACACTTTATTCAGCTAGACATCTCTACATCGACCACGCAGCAAAAACCCTGTTCACCGCAAACGTACTTTTCACCTGATTACATATTTGATACATGGGCCATCTATTTCAATAAGTAATAAGACTAGATATGGAATATGATATAGATATAAAACTTCATGATTTGGAACCACCTTCCATCATTCACTAAAAAATTGCACGTCAAAAAACAGAAAAATTAAAACGAACTTAATTAGATAAAAATCATTGGATAATTTAAAAATATTTATTTAAACTTTTTACTGATACTTGAGTGAGTTCTGCTCCAAGGAACTTAAACTATTTCTTCCATATCATTCTATTCTTTAGATACGATTTAGATCATAACATTAACTAACCTGGTATTTCCTATTCTTCTTGCTGCAAAGTTAAGTAACAAAATCAAGATCGAGAAAGCGGAGGTAAAAATGTTTTAGACATTTCTATCGATTCATGTATCGGGGTAACTTCTTCACAAGTTTTAACCACCTCGTTCAGTCATTCAGTTTCACTCACATTTCTCTCCTTACTTGTGCAAGTACAATTTATCGGCCGATGTAGATATCACCTTGGTGCGCCAATGATCAATAGTTGGCATCGTTGAAAACAAATTGCCGATATCATCGGTTACCGATTGTCGTTAAACCTCTAAACGCCCGCCCGTTAATGATTTATCAAAATCAGGTTTTCAGAAAAATTTTGTTGAAAAAGTTTGGAAAATTTATTAATTTGTTATCATTACCTTTCTACTCGTTGTTTGGCAAAAAAAATTTTCTGAAAAAACAATATATACTTTTCCTTCTCATTACGAACTCAGTTCGTCGTGCGAAGTTAAATCGTTTATACTTTTTTGAAAAAAGTTAAGGGAAAAGTATGTATTGATCATCCAATTTGAAATAATTTGTGACAACTTAATAAAATAGAAAACAACGATTTGAGAAAGCATGTATCGCGTATAACACCTACAGAGGATTATTTGGAAATTGGTAATCGAGATCCTCAAATGGAGAGTGAGGCTGAGTTTTGTAATGCGGCAATTTTATTATTTTGAGCGGAAGAGCAAACTCAGCGTCACACTCCTTATGAAGTTTTCAATTACCAATTACCCAATAATTCTCTGTATAAAGAATTTAATAAATTTAGAAAAAAATTTAAATCAATACGTTTGACCTTTAAATAAAATTGAGTAGAGAAAAATAAAAATAACTATGCCATACTTGTGGTTTCAAAAATTTTCAACAAAAACAATGTACAATATAAACAAACACCAACAATGATTAACTTTAATTTAATAAATTATTTTAATCAGTATCTGTGCTACGCATTGCATCTAGGACAACCAAATGCATAATTTGCATAAAATTGCTTAATCGTAATTATCCCTGGTAGTCTCGGTGGTAAACTGGGAAGAAAAGTTATTTCAAGTAATAAACGGCTAAATGTGTTTACAAGTTAAGAGGTTCAAAGTTAGAAATAACAGTTTTATGGTTATTGTGACTGTGATTGTTACAACATTGGGATCATCATGTGGTAGGATAGGATTTTCAACAATTAATTTGGCAGTTAGACAATATTAAAAAAATAAGATTGGTGGAGTGAAACAACGCTGAATGCTCTTGCCAAATTACGAACACAAATTGTTTTTTTTTGAAAATGTTGCGCTTAGTTAAATC
Source organism: Holacanthella duospinosa (assembly GCA_002738285.1). Taxonomy (NCBI): domain Eukaryota; kingdom Metazoa; phylum Arthropoda; class Collembola; order Poduromorpha; family Neanuridae; genus Holacanthella; species Holacanthella duospinosa. The sequence goes on from NIPM01000490.1 coordinate 18,843, forward strand.
GATATTTCAAAGGTACAACTTTGTTACTCGCAAAAGTGTAGAGGTTTTCAACTTTAAGGGTTTCAAGTTGCGATAGCGTGAAAACAGCGAATAAATATCACAGCCAACGACGTTTAGAACTAGTTTTGTGAGTCGGGTTTCAGCGAATAAAATCGTATAAACTGAAATATTTAGCGCATAATTTGGCGTGAACAATCGCATGATTTGGTTTTCCTTGCATCATTCACTTTGCCATGATTCTCTTTCTCTGATTCATTCTGCTTCTCCTTCGCTTCTTTGTGCTCTTCATTTCTTTTTATTCTTCCACATGTCCGTCTTCATCTATTGTTTTTCTTTGTATATGTGAAACCACAGAGGCTCAACGGAAGAGATAAANTCTTTGTATATGTGAAACCACAGAGGCTCAACGGAAGAGATAAACATTACTTAGGAGACAGATTGTGAGGAGTTGAATTCTGCCAGTCACTCCGTTGTTCTTTTTTTTTTGAAAATCTCATATTCCTTCTCACCACCAGCATTGTGTTTTTTACCCAACCCCCGATCAATTCTCGTTCTCAACCCCCGATAAATTGAGAAGATTTAAACNCCAGCATTGTGTTTTTTACCCAACCCCCGATCAATTCTCGTTCTCAACCCCCGATAAATTGAGAAGATTTAAACGGGATATTTGGTTCCAAATGAACCCATATCCTCTGTTCTATCCATCTATCTATCTATCCATTTATCTATTCACCTATGTGTTCATCTTTCTATCTATCTATCAATCAATATGTCTATCTATTCATGTACTTATCCATCTATCTATCATTCTACCTATCTATTCATCTATGTATCCATCTATCCATCTATCTATGTATCCATAAATCTATCCATCTATTTGGATAGNACCTATCTATTCATCTATGTATCCATCTATCCATCTATCTATGTATCCATAAATCTATCCATCTATTTGGATAGTCTATCCTCTATTCTTGACTTGCAAACGAGCTGCGCTAGCTCGCGAGTTGATACGAGAGAGCCGAATTGAACTAAGATAATTTAACTCGTTTATAAATGCGTGATGCAAGATCCGAGCTCAGCTGGAGAATTTAGGCACTCCCGAGTAACGGGAATAACTCGTGAGATAATTTCGATGTTATAAATTTAAAGAAAATTGTTAAAATTCATCCTTAAATGGTAAAAGGAACTTTTAAATTCCTACAAAGGTTAACAACATTATGTTTGATATTTAGTTAATTGTTTCAAAGATAAGGAATCAACTCATCCTTTATTCATATCAAAGGTCAGAGCTTTGTTGCTTTGGCTTACAGGTTTCTCGAACTCGGAGTTTATGGCTCAGCTTTGTAAATTAAAATTGATCAAACTTCATTAATTTCAATATTATTTGTTTACAAATCTATGTTCATGACCAGCCTCAATCGCTTTCATAACATTTTAATTTTGTTTACAAGGACGGACTTAGGCATACAACGTACTTTGTTTCAAGTCAAGTTTTTCTTGAATATGCTTTAAATGGAAAATGTGGGAATCACAAATATCACTTTATTGTCCCGAATCTGCTTGCGAAACCACAATGTGCAATTCGGAATAAATTTTCGATTAAAACTATAAGACTATTCGAGACTAAACTATGATTAACGAGCCAGGTCAGGAACTGAGAAAGGAGTCGAGCTGAGCTCATATTTTTTAACTGACACGAGGCGTAAGCCGAGCTAAGCTAAAATTTTTGCGAGCTGAACTAAAAAAACTAGGTTCGCTTGCGTCCGTTATACAGGGAGTCTATACATTAGTGTCCCTATAGCCGAGTCCCTATATAGTACCTATACACCATTTTCGACATTTGAGTGAATGGGAGAAGCATACAAAAACGAAAGCACCTCGGCTATAGGGACACTAATGTATAGACTCCCTGTACACTACCAGAGTGAGTTTTAACTTTCTACTAGTTGTCTTTTTGGGAGCGGGTGTTTATTTCTACGTCTGTCCTGAAATTGAAAATTTTCTGAAGACTGCAAGTAAGTACCACATCCCCAACAACTTAGCACTTTAATCACATTTCTGCCAGGTTCTCCGCAGAACCGACAAAAATTATACATCCATGTATGAAATACCTAAAAAAATTTTGTTTGACGCTGCTAAATGCATGAAATTTTAGAATTTCAGAAGTTTTGATCGATACATATTTCATCTCTAAAATTACCAGTTTTTTTATTGGATTCGATTCTTCAGTGCGCAAAATTTTTTCTAATGTTTAAGTTTTTCTAATTTTTTTTAATATTCACTTTGGTCACAAAAGAATAGATTCTAGAAAGGAATTTTTGAAGAAAAAAAAAACAAATTTATAAAATACGGAACCTTATAAAACTAAAAAATCTTTACCGAAGAGTCAAATCTAACAGTATTTCTTTCAATAAATTTTACCGCATTTTTGTCTTTCATTTTATTTCAAAGTGAATGTTAATATTAAAAAAAATAGGATGTTTTTTAAGTGTCGTCTGACTCACTTTTACCCAAGAGGCAGGGTCATTGACTCATCGATTGGACTCGCTGACTAGTTATTTTCAGAGTCAACATTGACTCCTCAAAAATACATGAGTCATAGCCAGATGCTGATTCTGAGTAGAGTCCCCCATGCACTTAGCATTACCAGCTGCTGAGTTGGATACACACAACTTACTGAGTCGATTCCTTGACTCTTTTGTTTCAGAGAGTCAGAGTCAGAGTCAAACCAAACAGTTTAGAGTTCTTATACATTGATGTTATAATTTTCCTGGTTCTGCCGGTACCTGACAGAAATGTTGCTGTGGCACTAAGTTGTTTGGGTTGTTGTGCTTACTTGAGAACGCCAGAAAATTTTAAAACTTTAGGTCATGTGTAGAAAAAACACACCCGTTCCCAAAAAGATAACCAGTATCTTGATTTTTGTTTTATGATCTGAAACATGACTTTTCTTAAACTACTTCAGCAAAATTTATTTCAAAACTTTAGTAAAAATTCGAAAAAATAATTGATCAAATGGAATGCAATAAAGCTAAAAGATATCGCGAAATTAATTCTATTGTAAGTCTGATTAATTTTAATTTGTAAAATTAATGCGGTGTCAACGCGGTTTTACTTAAATCCCAGTAAACTAGTTTTATTAATATAAGTACTGGAACTAATACTTTTTTCAATGTTTCAGTTCAACTGCCTTAGGTTATTTGCAGATGTAGCAACTAATCCTAAACTCCGTAAATATAAATTTGTAGTGTTTCATCATTAAAAAAAATTTTGTTAAAGAATATTCAAAATAATCTGCTTCAATCGTAGTAGGGTATTGTAATCGTCACATTTGTGCCTTTGCCTGTCTACTTTTGTCTGTCAGATCGAAATCAAAGTGTAATTCTTGAAAAATATTAACTACTTTTAACGAAATTGTTACAATGTAGAGCATACTGGGTATTCGGAAATTTGTTTATTTCATATATTTTGTTGCTTATAGCTCCAACCCAAGATGATGTTCATACAATCGATGGTTTAGGGTACGGGTGTTTTTACCGTAACTAATGTTTACTTTAAGTGCGACAGGTTTCCCTTTTGTATATGTTCTGTAATTTATACAACTTAATTTAGTTTGTAACTTCTTAACACCGAAACGGCAATTTTTTGAAAAAGTATGAATTTCATTAATTTCAATCAAAAAATTTGTGAAATTGCAACTTATGTTTATAACTCAAGTACAATGTACTCTATGAACTAAGGTTATTATCACTTTCTCAATTGGATTCACTATTTATTCGAGATTCATTAACCCTAATTATGAGCAAGTCATCAATTTTTAGAATAAAATTTCACGTCTTTTCTAATAGGGTAATTATAAATGTAGTTTCCGCCAATTAAAATGAAAAAGTTTTAATTAAGCCTATTAAATTCTACTGTATAACCACTCAATACGTAATATAGTACAGGGCAATAGTCTCTTACTTGACAAGTTATGTACCACAACAGTTAGACACAAAAAAATTTGTAAAATGAAATATTTTGGTTTGTCCAGCTTGGATACTCTATTGAGTTTACTTTTGGTTGAACTGGTAAGTGAAATTCTTATGAAACTTTAGGTAAATTTTGTTTTGCAATGAGTGAAATCTATCCCTGCGTAACAACATGGTAACATAATTAATTTATCAAGAAAAAAAAATTTCTTTTCACAAATTTTGTTGAAATACAAAATGCTTTTTTCACCAGTTTTGAATAACATTATTCATTAAATAACATAAGTGCTGGTCTCTTAAACCATTCATAGTATACTTTATGTTATTACATCAATTGAATAAGGCCACAACAAGTCACAATAAATTTCAAAGTATTATTATTTTGGATGGAAATTTGTGAAACAAAATGTTGAAAACCGTTGTATCATCTATAGCAATGTATAACAGGTTGACTTTGCTGGGTGTGCTAGTAAATCTACGTCTAATCTTTATTTATGTAGAGATTTTACGAATTTATACAAGCTATGACATCGTATCCTACAAAAGCACAATTTATTCAAAGAACACTTAAGAATTAGCGTTGCTCACTTATTTTTATAAGATTTGGTCCAAATTTCTTTCTTATCTAGCCAAGCTCATTGTGAGCAATGGTTGATTGCACTACTTTTTGATTTGACCTTTCCTTTGACTTCTCTTGGTCATACAATGTCAATGTTACATGTGATTTCAACGTGGCTGTGTTTGGTTCAAACTTTGAAAAAAACTAACCAAACTGGTTGTGACAAATGTTTAAATTGACCACCTTTCGATTTCACTCTTCATTTGTCCTTAGGAATTCAAACAAGACCACATATGATTTCAAAATGGTCCTGTTAGATTTGACTCAAATTTTGAACAAAACCAACCATGATTAGTGTCGACAACGTGTAAATGAACCAGTTTTTTGATTTAACCTTTTGTTTAACCTCTTGTGGTCATAAGATATAATATATGGTTTCAATGTAGCTGTATCGGATTTGACTCATATTTTGTTTATACCGATTGAGTATTAAGTCCCAAGCGTCTTAAGACGCGTTGCGCTCTTTCAAACTTTTTTAATTCTAGATGGATTTTGAGTTGGACTAAAAACTAATATGAGCGACCATAATCTGATGCAAAGTTGGGCACATATATTAAGTAGTTGAATTTGAAATTGTGAAATTGTACTTTTGAGANGTTTGTCCAGCTTGGATACTCTATTGAGTTTACTTTTGGTTGAACTGGTAAGTGAAATTCTTATGAAACTTTAATTAAATTTTGTGTTGCAATGAGTGAAATCTATCCCTGCGTAACAACATGGTAACATAATTAATTTATCAAGAAAAAAAAAATTTTTTTCACAAATTTTGTTGAAATACAAAATGCTTTTTTCACCAGTTTTGAATAACATTACTCATTAAATAACATAAGTGCTGGTCTCTTAAACCATTCATAGTATACTTTATGTTATTACATCAATTGAATAAGGCCACAACAAGTCACAATAAATTTCAAAGTATTATTATTTTGGATGGAAATTTGTGAAACAAAATGTTGAAAACCGTTGTATCATCTATAGCAATGTATAACAGGTTGACTTTGCTGGGTGCGCTAGTAAATCTACGTCTTATCTTTATTTATGTAGAGATTTTACGAATTTATACAAGCTATGACATCGTATCCTACAAAAGCACAATTTATTCAAAGAACACTTAAGAATTAGCGTTGTTCACTTATTTTTATAAGATTTGGTCCAAATTTCGTTCGTATCTAGCCAAGCTCATTGTAANAGAATTAGCGTTGTTCACTTATTTTTATAAGATTTGGTCCAAATTTCGTTCTTATCTAGCCAAGCTCATTGTAAGCAATGGTTGATTGCACTACTTTTTGATTTGACCTTTCCTTTGACTTCTCTTGGTCATACAATGTCAATGTTACATGTGATTTCAACGTGGCTGTGTTTGGTTCAAACTTTGAAAAAAACTAACCAAACTGGTTGTGACAAATGTTTAAATTGACCACCTTTCGATTTCACTCTTCATTTGTCCTTAGGAATTCAAACAAGACCACATATGATTTCAAAATGGTCCTGTTAGATTTGACTCAAATTTTGAACAAAACCAACCATGATTAGTGTCGACAACGTGTAAATGAACCAGTTTTTTGATTTAACCTTTTGTTTAACCTCTTGTGGTCATAAGATATAATATATGGTTTCAATGTAGCTGTATCGGATTTGACTCATATTTTGTTTATAGTTAGCTCTCCTGATTCCTAATCAAGGTTTATCTGCTCAACTTTATGATTTGACCTCTCTCAGTTATGCGAACTCAAATACGACCTAGTAAACATAGCCTTTCATACCACTGTTGAAAAACATAAAGTAAAAGTCAACTAATAAAAGGATATTTAACGATTACGCACAAGGAGCTCGGCTAGGTTTTTTTTTCAAAATTTGAGCCAACTCCGATAACCACATTGAAATGATGTGATCTAAAATGATCCAGATTAACAAAAAGTGGTCCATTTAAACATTGCTAACATTCAGCTTGGAAAGCTGTTTACGAAGTTCGAGCCAAAGCAGAACCTCGTGAGCAACACTGATTATGAAATGTCTTTTGTGTTTTCCAGCATTATTTAACATTATTAGTTCATTATCATAATCATTGACTACAGTGATTATGACAATGGACCAATCAAAATTTAAACCATGTCATTCTAGAATAAATAAATTTTTAAAATAGTAAGAAACTATTTCCGTCTTTACTCTTGGTTGGAGAAAGTCGTGTTCCATAATCATGAATTTTTTATAGCAGATACATTTTATTTGTATTTTATTTCCATGTATTTATTTTATGAAACACTGAAAAATTGAAAATTGACAACGTTGGAAAAATTATTATTGTTTACATATACGCATATTAATTTTCGTAAAAAAAAATTGTACAAAAAAACTGAATTTTTGTAGAGTGTGTTCACTCGAGAGCATTTTTTTCAGCATTTGGTGACTAATGAGTTCACCATTTTTAGTTCAACCAGTTTGTAATAGATGTAATCAATTTTGTCATAAGATTCGATTCAATATAAGTAAATAAAATTTCTGGTACAATGAAAAACCAAACATATACACAATCACAAATTTTGAAGAATGCAATAAACTACATACTTTTCATGCAAATTTTGGATATCTGATTAAAAAATTTTTTTCTAAGCCCTTAGGGTTTCATATTTATGTAAATATTTGTAGACTTGGTGGGGTCAAATATTTATTGGTGAATTCTTGGGTCAATTAGTACACGGTCTTACCAGCTACTTCAGTGAGGAATCACACGAAATACTTCACACACTCGAAAGAGACAAAATTCATTATAACCCAAATAACAATGTAGACCACAAAAGTAAGTTTTTCAAATTACAAGTTCAAAATACCATAATAGGGTTACCCAAAATTTATAACCAGTTGTACCAAAAGTAAGTTCCTGATATTGGTTCAATTAAATATGAAATCAAAACTCATTTTTTGTAAGTAGTCTGCTAGACTTTTCACTAAATTTGTTTGTTTTAGATGCGGAGAGGTTGCATATGAAGATAAGTGTCGTCTATGGCATATTACTCTTGCTAAGGTTCAAGTTACCTTGTTTACTTCTCATAACAATCCTTAAAAACAAAGTAAGTTGTAATTATTAACACAATTAAACATTCTGTTAATTCAAAAATTAACATGAACAGTGCAGCTGTAAAGTTCCTTGACAATAGACAGCAGTTCTTCATAAGGTTGTCATACCTCAAAAAATTTTCAGAGAAAATTATTTCTACTTAACTTTTTTATTAATCAGACTAGGCCACAATCAAACAAGTTGATAATAGATTTCATAGATTATATTGTACAGTTGCTAGCCAACATAGCTTTTCCCTATATACTCGACACCCAGTTGCACATTTTAAATATTTCCATTTCTTTACGAGGTATGAAATAATCTTATTAACTGCCGTTTTTCTGTTAAATTCGAAAATCCAAGGTGCTTACTATAAAAGTTGAAATTTAAAAAAAAAAAATTTTTTTTTTGGTTCAAACGCTCATCATCAAAGCTAATTTCACTTTTCTTCTTTGCAGCTATATCCAGTTTGATGCAGTCCAACACATATATTAAGGCGTAGTTGAAGGTACTTTTACCCAATACTCTTTGTTGGAAAAACTAGGAATCCGTAATTATGTGGCAATTTTTCCAATAATACAAATTTTTTGAAGGTTAGGTGTTAACAGATTAAGAAATAGCGTTCCAAACAAAACTCAATTATGTACAAAAGGCAATTATCAACCGGCTATGATCACAAGAACAAAAGTTATATATTTTTAAAAATAAAACATTTTTTTGAATATTCTTGCGTAAAATTTTAATTTTCAAATATTCATAACTTAGTTGTTCAAACAGTAATACCATAGGGTTAATTTTTTGGGAATGAAACACTAATTTTTAATGTTGTCTGAAACTGTCAAAACAAAAGTACAAAAATAAAATTTGGTATATAACTTCTCACATTCATGTATGCGTCTTTTATACGGCAAAGAGCAATGAGCTAAAAGTACGTTCCATCGCGCCACGATAAATGCATTGGATTGGAGTGGATGCTATGCTAACAAAAAAATTTTAAACAAGTTCCTTTGTTAACACATTTTAGATACTATTACTAACCAGCTTATTTTTTATAGGTAAACGAACNTTTTAAACAAGTTCCTTTGTTAACACATTTTAGATACTATTACTAACCAGCTTATTTTTTATAGGTAAACGAACATTGTCAACTGTTACGAATTTGGCATAGAGCAACTGTTGCTCTTGACTTGGGAATCGTTGTTTTTAATACTATTGCACATGGAAATTTTACGAATACTGCATCACTCCTGCACAATTTAGTCTTCACTAATGCCCCTTTTTTAACACTTCGAGCCTTTGTTTGGAATTTTGCGAACACTGCAGTAGGAGAGATATCTATAAAGGAAGGCACATTATTTCCGACAGTTGGATCTAAAGGAGTATTTATATACCTAGGAAATGAAATTGAAAAAACAGTGCTTGTTCTTATTTCGTATGAAATTGTAAGAAATTTAACAACACCTTAGTGTATTGTTTAAAAAATTTTTTAAACTGCTAGGTACACAATGGAGTTGTGTTTATTTCATCAATTCCACACTTTGTGAGAATCATGATATTGGACTCTCCACAATTCCTTGTATGGGGTAGTAAGTACAACATTTTTAAATATTTTGTCTTTTACATAACTGAGAGTTGAGTTATATGCTATTTTATTTCAGTATGCCTTCCAAATGTATACATTCATGAGGGAGTATTTGACTCTACACTTGAGATTTTGTTCATGTGGATTATAAATATTGGACTTGTAGTTGTAGCTATTGTTATGATAATTGCTGTTCATAAGGTAAGCTAGTTCACATATCTTTTACGAAAAAGAAATGTCACAGACTACTTGCAACTACATAGTTGGGAATTAATATATTATACTTACAAGATTACTGGAAACACTCTGAGGCATGATTTTTTCAGTACATGTTAAAATGNGGAATTAATATATTATACTTACAAGATTACTGGAAACACTCTGAGGCATGATTTTTTCAGTACATGTTAAAATGTTGACAACAAATGGTTTGAAAAAATAGGGTTCACAAAAACGAAACTTTGTGTTGATTTTAACTATTAAAATCAATTGACTCTTTGCGAGACTTTTTCAGACTAACTTATGTATTGAATTTATTCAGTTTAAATACTTTTTAGATCAAACAAGATCTTAATTACAAAGACAGCGGAAATACTAATGAGTGCAAAACTAAATTTAACTTCATGAATTCCTGACATAAATACTTTTCAATTAGTCCATAGTTTGTTTTCAATACTTTGTGTAAACATAAAGTTTTGACAAGTAAAATGATCGAAAGTGACCGTTCTACATCAATTGACGTTAAGTTGCTATCACTCATATGACAACGTTTGCTTCTTGAAGGGTGCTGGCGCGATAGGCAATATTTTGGTGCCTGCTTATAACATAAAATGTGGCTTGAAATTATTTTATGACCAAAAGTTGTCAGGCAACACATCAGGAAGAATTGTAACATTTCCCTCGTTAAAAAGCAGTTAGTTCGGACAGCTAAAATTTAAAAAGGATGCATGTCTCGTTTTTTATAGACTTTTAGTTACTTAGGCAATGTTACTTATATACTCTGCAACGCTACTGCTTTTCATATTCCCTAATGACATTGTAAGCTTTAAAATCTTTAAATTTTTACGTACGACCTTTAATTTGGATAAGAATTGATAAATTTGTTGTTTAATATTGTTAATAAAAATACAAACGGATGAATGTGTTACAGATAACAACGAATTTAACCGTGTATTTCAGCCTTCAATTTTGTTGCAAAATTTTAAGAGTGCTATCGAACTTTTGGCTAAATCAAGTTCCAAAGGCAACTATGCATAGCACCACAAGCTTTAAGGTACTTGACACATATATCCGAGCTCTATGCNATCAAGTTCCAAAGGCAACTATGCATAGCACCACAAGCTTTAAGGTACTTGACACATATATCCGAGCTCTATGCACTGCACCATCAGTTTCCATAAACTGAGTGTGATTCTAGACAAACAGACCTGTTATCACATTACCCTAATACTAGAAAAGTTGGATATGTCTAAAGCCGATGCAGAGTAGTTTGTGATATTGTTAATTTTACTTATGTATAGGGTGAAATGACTTTGTTATTCCAGAACTGCAAGACATTCCTGAAGTGCTTTATCTTGGCATACATCTGGTTTGGATTGGTGGGCCACTTGATTTCCACAGGTCATGCGATGCTAAGCTACTATAGCACGCTACCTAAGTACCATGGCACTTTAATTTCATACACAACCTTCTACCTAGACTTGAGCGTTATGATGATTCTAGGTATTACACAAGCCATACCTAAGTTACTGCTAGTACTTTTCACCTTCAAGTACGTGGTACCGTCTTTCAAACAAGAAATGGATGGAGAAAAGGATGCAATCCATGGATTTTTAGAACCACTTATTGCAACACAAAAGGACACAAAATAAATGTCTTTTATTCCAAAGATTGGTCCAAACCACTACTAGTTCAATTAGCTCTCACCTGTTATGCAGCAACTATAATTAATAAATTCGCTATTGTAGTTTACGCGTTAGTCTATACAGAAACAAGGTCNACCTGTTATGCAGCAACTATAATTAATAAATTCGCTATTGTAGTTTACGCGTTAGTCTATACAGAAACAAGGTCCACCCATTCGAGATTTGAATTGCATAAGGAATCCACCCAAATTTGCGGGTTGTCGAAAATCCCTAGGGTGAAATCATGAAATAATTCAAAGAGCTGCTCAACTTAATTTNACCTGTTATGCAGCAACTATAATTAATAAATTCGCTATTGTAGTTTACGCGTTAGTCTATACAGAAACAAGGTTCACCCATTCGAGATTTGAATTGCATAAGGAATCCGCCCAAATTTGCGGGTTGTCGAAAATCCCTAGGGTGAAATCATGAAATAATTCAAAGAGCTGCTCAACTTAATTTCAGAAATCTAAGTTAATCAATTAATTTGAGGGTTTTAGCTATAATGAAACAATAATAGTATCGATAAGCCGTCTAACTCCATGTGTCCCGTTTCTTAAACGATCTCTCAAGCTACTGTTTCCTCATAAAATTGTCGTACGTACTATTTGGCCACTTTGAGACAACATCCAAAAATTTATAGGTCATGTCAGTCTACTTGGACATTAACAAAATGAGATTGCTTTAATTTGAATATGCGTCAATTATTCCCAACACGTTGGAAATTTTACAATAAGCTATAAAACATTTGCTTAAAAATATTCCTTCTTTCTACTGACTCGGGAAATTGTATCAACAGTTTAGCGTAATTTAGAGCTACTTCTGCACACCCTTAGATTCTCCTGCACACTGTTGGTTGTGATGTACCGGATAGAATGCCTACTGACCAATAAATATTGTCGAATCGTAAATAATTCAAACAAGTCAACACTTTCGAATCTATTGGAATTGACGATGACTTTTAACCCTCTTGTAGCAAATTGCGGCAACAGTTTCAGGTGGAATATTGTCACAAATTTTGGTGAGGATTTTTACAAAACTCAAAAAAAATACTCCAGGTATTGATTGCAACAATAAGCATTTAAAAAGCGAAAGAAGTTAATGATGCAAAGTTTTAATGTAAGCTTAGCATATTATGCGGTTAAAAATTCAAACTCAACCATAGAATTAGTCATGGGAAAGTTTTTCGGGTAGTGAGCAGAAATGAAAATGATTTAGAACTGAATATTTTTTTCTAATTTAGAAACTTTACAAACTGAAATTAAAAATTGCATTGGAGAATAAAATAATAAATGTACGATCGCATTTTGCATATGTCGTGTACGGCCCAGCATGAACCTTAAATTTATTTTCCACGTCCATATATTTACCATTGGGTTGTGTTGTTTAATTTCAAAAAGTCATTACAATGATTGCGAGGTTTTGACATATTTGCATTAAACTATAGATTTTTTTAATCCCTCAATTACTTCAAAACACGACTTGCCAATCTATATTATTTATAGTTTAGGTCACAATATATATATTATGATTTCTTGAATGGAACAGTAGTATCTGCGATGTTGCTGCATCTGTTGCATCAAATGTTATTGAATCCAACGTTTACTGATACACATTTCAAACAAGATCGCAATGAACGATTGTTTGATGAATTTTTTATTAAGTAGTGCAAAAACATTGTTTCCCAAAGACGTACGGAATATGATGACGGAAATAGAACACATAGTCATTTTTTGGAGCTGCCATTCACTCAATGTCAAAAATAAATTTCGAAGATGAGTCGCTAAGTAGTAGATGGATGTGCTTAAGCAAACAAGATGAAATCTGTAAATCGGTTTCCAACAGTAGTGCATATTTCTTGAGAACTGCACAAAAACCATGCAATTGTTACACTAATAGGTCTATTGTCAACAGAATACAACATGTCGATTTTTATTTCTATAGCATTCAAAACAAATGTGTTGTACTTTAAAAATTAAGTATGAAAGAAGATTAATTGTAATGAATGTGAAAATAAAAAGTGCTTAGGAATTGTACTTAGGATAATGTAATATTTAAATTCAACAGTATAGATAATTCGGGATTTGCTATTCTACTATTTTCCAGAGAGTTTTGCGAGTTTCGCCGTTTTCCTGGTCAACCATGGCACCATATCCTTAATGCACAACTTTTCAGTGAATGCTTGTTTGGCATGGTGTATCACTTTACCCTTAATCTCCAGCAGCAAGAGAAATCAACTCAGAATGCCTCACGAGTTTGGTCACTCATCATGGAGGTATTGTGCTAATTGATGATCTGAACACTATCGCAATGTTCGGAACTTTTATAATCACCGAATCTATTGATAAATGTCCTTGTAGGTCTTATCGATGAGAGTAGCAGAAGAAAAATGTTTTAGACGTACCTACCATATAATTTGCAGAAAGTCATATTTGATCCTCAGCTGTTGTGGATCTGTAAACTTTGTGTATAGTTATATTTATTTATTTATTTATTATTTATTTTTTTTATTGATTTATTTTATTTTATTTTATTAATTAATTAATGTTCGTATGTTAGCCCCCCACATGTGGGATTTATGCTAGCATCATGTTTTATCATTAGTGATTATTATATAGGAATAAACTATTAGAATTAAAATTAAATTTAAATTTTTAAGATTATATTAAATTACTTATGAGAATAACTAGAAGCGCAGATGTCTCTATACATGGAGAAAGTTTTAATTGAAAAAGATATACACAAAAAATTAGGGGGTTGGAAACCTCCTATCTTATTCCATTATAACTCACATCAAACTCATTTCCTTCATGTATAGAAACATTTGCACTTCAGGTATATTAAAATTGAGGTTCTTGAAGTTTTGTACTTATTGATACAGTTAGAGTCTCAACCTTTCATTTTGTTTTTTATTAAACCAACATTTTAGGGCTGTTTTGAACTGATTTAATTTTGGTTTGTTTTGAATTACTTCGGATAATTCATTCCACAATTTACAAGAAACATATTGAAAAGTATAAAATCCGTAGTTATTTCTTTAGGGTTATAATTACTAAGATAATTTAAACCTAGGCTTCTCGACCTACTGTTAAGTGATTTTAGTTCATAAGTATTAATAAAATAGTCTCTCAAGAACTCAACATGCTTACTCTTAATCAAGGAATGAAAGGTGCACAGAGTCTTATATTCAAATAATTCAACAGGCATAAGCCAATTAAGTTCATTAGATAATAAGCTAGCTATTCTATCATACTTATTAACCCCTAGCACAAACCTAGCACATGTGCGAATTATTTTTTCTACGGATAGAATAAATTTTTTTTTAGCATTTCTCCAAATACAAGTCAGATAGTTTACAATTGATAATACAATTGCACTTACTAAAATTAATTTTTGATCTCTATCAAGCATATTACCGATGTTTAATAGACTATTAAGCCGAAAGTGACAAAGTCTTGACATAANTTTTAATAGACTATTAAGCCGAAAGTGACAAAGTCTTGACATACTATTAATGTGAGGTTCCCAGCTTAGATTAGAGTCTATAATTAAACCAAGACATTTTAATTGGGTCTGTGAATAANTTATTTCTTTAGGGTTATAATTACTAAGATAATTTAAACCTAGGCTTCTCGACCTACTGTTAAGTGATTTTAGCTCATAAGTATTAATAAAATAGTCTCTAAAGAACTCAACATGCTTACTTTTAATCAAGGAATGAAAGGTGCACAGTCTTATATTCAAATAATTCAACAGGCATAAGCCAATTAAGTTCATTAGATAATAAGCTAGCTATTCTATCATACTTATTAACCCCTAGTACAAACCTAGCACATGTGCGAATTATTTTTTCTACGGATAGAATAAATTTTTTTTAGCATTTCTCCAAATACAAGTCAGATAGTTTACAATTGATAATACAATTGCACTTACTAAAATTAATTTTTGATCTCTATCAAGCATATTACCGATGTTTAATAGACTATTAAGCCGAAAGTGACAAAGTCTTGACATAATATTAATGTGAGGTTCCCAGCTTAGATTAGAGTCTATAATTAAACCAAGACATTTTAATTGGGTCTGTGAATAAATAGTAGTTTGACACTTGAATATTAAAATTAGTAATATTTTTAAGCGTATTTTTACTACCTATTAGTATCATTTGTGTTTTTTTCAAAGTTGAAATTAAGGCTGTTGTCATCTAACCATTGGGTGATGTTGTTAATGTCCGAATTGATAATGTCTTTCAATAGATAATGATTATTAATGTCACCATAGAAAACCAGATTGGTGTCATCTACAAATATTTCTACATCTGCATGTTCTAACACTTCAGGTAGATCGTTTATGTAGAACGTAAAGAATGTTGGGCCTAGTACACTCCCTTGTACTAGTCCTGTTAATACTTTCGCTTCCTTAGAAAGTTTACGTTGGACATCTATGTATTGCGTAGGATTATTAAGATAATCACCTAGCCAATGATCTGACAAATGATACTTCATTCCAAGTTAAGGAACTTCTCACGGTGCATTGTTGGGAAAGCATTACGTATGTCAAGACTAATGATACATGCTACTTTTCCTATTCCTAATTTTTTTATACTGTCTATTACAGAGACCATAGCTAAATTCAGTGGAATGACCTTTCTACATCCAAATTGGTGTTTACTTAAGAGGGAGGTGCACGAACGTATGTCCTAGATTTTAAATCGAACATACCATCATGTAGTGAATACCATAATAAAAATTATTGCATAAATTTTCGTTGCCAATGAATTGTCTGAAGGGGGCAGGGGGGGCCTAAAGTTTTTTTTTTCACATTAGTTTTCATGTATTTGCTTAACAGTCACTTTTAAACTCGTCTCCACTTGTTAAAGCAGATATGGAGTAATGGTATAAGTGAGTGAAATTTTGTTCTCGTCGGAACTCAAATTCACCGGTTCTAATCCTACCGTCTCCAATTCACTTTTTTATTAGCTCGCGACTGAAATAATCATTGACAATAAGATTTGTATGTTCTAAATTATATTATATATAGACATAATCTGACAAAATGCTAATCTTTATTGATTTATGAACATTATTAGCCTGTTGTTAAAGAAATTTCAAATCAATCCTTTTGATGCGTCAGAGATGTGAAAATGTGTTGAATCAAACATTTTCTCACATCTTAACTAAAATCATCCACATTACTTTTAAAACTGGGCATATTTTATTCACAAATTTCAAAAATATGAAAATTAATTTGAGTAAAAGTTTTTGGCTAGACTCAACGGTATTGGGATGGAGTTTTATCAATCGGTAAATTAAACAAAATTATGACAAGCTTTAACCATTGTTTGAAATCCATTTTGATTTGAAATATAGACAAGTGCGACTAAAATAACACCTGCAATGAGTTACGATAAAAATTTATTGCAGATAAATCCAATTTCTGTTGCATCCTATTTTATGAAAATTATTCAGACATAATTCCCCACTTATCAAACAGAAGAATTAGATGATAAAACAATAACTTTCGCTAGAAAACTCTATAGAAAATTTCTTCATTTGCTTGATGAACATGTTTTTAAAGAAGAGGAAGAACTCTTAAGGAACGGTATGATACTCCACAAATTTAATTTATTTGTAAGAATTTGTTACATTATGTTAATTTGTAGATAATAATGAACATGTCGAAAGTTGGGATGAGAATGAAGACGAATGACAAATGATTGAGCAAATTCTTTTAGCAATAAAGAAAAGAATCATTGAATGTGTCGACGCACATCCATCTTGGAGTGTCAAAACGCTTCAGCGGCATGGATGTTCTTCTCTTAAATCTAAACAGCAACTGGTACTATGGAGGAAGCAAGTCGAGCTCGGTGGGACCCGGAAACAGAAGTTTCGAGAAATTAACCAATTCGTTTTGGATAACTTCATAGTGTCCAGAAATCAATGCAAAATTTTGAAAACCGTTAATATTCAGCAGTGGGGGATACAAAAAGCGACTGAAATTGATGCTCTTACTTATTTTAGAGCAAGCCCAAGGTGGGCAGCAAAATTCAAAGCCGTGAATCGATTTAGCAGCCGTAAAGTGACGCACTTGGTTAATAGACGGGAAGTAATAGGCATGGACACTATTTTGAAGAATGCCGACTAGTTCAGAGCCAATATCAAGGCAAGGTTACCATACTACGCTTCACACCTCATCATTAACACTGACCAATGTGGTTTCAATTATGAGCTTGTGTCAGCCCGTACACTTACTCACACTGGAGAAAAAAAAGTATTTGGCTATGCAAAATCTCCGAAGAATTTGGTGACACATTCGTACACAGTTCAATATACAATTTCTGCGGCTGGGACTATTGTGGGAAATGTGTTTGTATGTCTTCAAAAACACTTGGTAGACTTGGCCTGAGAGTAGAAGAAGGTTTATGGGACGCCATGGCACCAAACTTGACTTTGACTTGCAGCAGATCAGGAAAATTGAACAATTCGCTAGTAAAATATTTTAATCAACAAATCATTGCCNGACTTTGACTTGCAGCAGATCAGGAAAATTGAACAATTCGCTAGTAAAATATTTTAATCAACAAATCATTGCCCAAGAAATGACTGAAAATTTTTTATATATTATCGATTCCTGGACCGGGCACACAAATCTTGATATTTACAATTCAATATTTGGAGTTAAAAATGGAAAACCAGAAGCCGAGATACATATAATACCCGAAAAGTGCACTCCTTACTGCCAGCCACTTGATACCACATTCCACAGACAACTTAAGTATTTGGCTCGCAGAATTACCAATTATTATGATGTTTTCATTAAACCAAATGGCATTCATCCTGAAGACAGAATAACATGTCGGCGGGGAGTAATAAAACTACAATCACTCTTACACCACCAATTATCGGCAACTATTTCCAATGGCATGATCCGCTATTCTTTTCATTCATCAGGCCTACTTGAACCTGAAAATAAGGAAAGTTTCTTTAATGTAGAGGAAGTTTTTTTTGATTGGTCAAAGGAAGACGGACCCAACTGTAGTAAATGTGAAAAGAACGGACGGTTTATCAACTGTAGTAACTGCCGAAAAATTCTCTGCCTCTCATGCTTTTACTTTGCCTTTCACACGACTGACTGTGTCATACATGACTAAAGTTTATTCTGGCACTAATTCACGTCTGGAGGANAACTGCCGAAAAATTCTCTGCCTCTCATGCTTTTACTTTGCCTTTCACACGACTGACTGTGTCATACATGACTAAAGTTTATTCTGGCACTAATTCACGTCTGGAGGATATAGCGAAACATAGAATTACTATTTAATCAATTAAAATTAAATAAATTCATGGTTGTAAGTCAATCTAATTAAATAAAAAAAAGTCAGGGCACTAACGCAGTGTGTTAAAATAGAGTCAAGTAATCAACCTAGGAAAACTTGAAATAATTTGTTAAAATGCAAATTTTTAGCTAAAAATATTTAAGCTTTGCAAATTGTGCCGTAGCCAGAAGGGTGAGTTTATCTTTAAACTAGGATATTCTTTGATAATTGTTTTAAATAAGTAAATATCAACTGATTAATGAAATATTACAAAAGGAATTAGTTTGCTCAATTCGATTTGTGGAAGCAGTACAATAATATCAAACAATTTAGCTATTTATTAAAAAAAAGTGAAATGGAGACGGTAGGATTCGAACCGGGGAATTTGAGTTCCGACGAGAGCAAATTTTCACTCACTTATACCATTACTCCAATTCTGCTTTAACATGTGGAGACGAGTTTAAAAGTGACTGTTAAGCATATGTATGAAAACTAATGTGAAAAAAAAATACTTTAGGCCCTCCCTGCCCCCTTCAGACAATTCATTGGCAACGAAAATTTATGCAATTATTTTTATTATGGTATTCACTACATGATGGTATATGTTTGATTTAAAATCTAGGACATACGTTCGTGCACCTCCCTCTTTAGTATAGGATTAGTACTTAAAAATTGACGCAATTGTTGGGAATACATTTTCTCAAGTAGTATCATTATAAATGGCGATATATAATGATTTATAAGTCTAAAATGATTGTTACAATTAGCGTTTGCAGTTTTAGGAATTGGTATAACTCAGCTTATTTTTAGTATTTTTGGAATTTTTCCTGTGGTGAATGATATGTTGCAAAAATCTATTAAGGTTACCTTAAAATTATCATATGTTTAAGTATCGCACAGAACTGGTCCGATATAACTAATATATTACTTAAAACATACAAGTCTGTACTTATGATGAACGACACAACAGACTCTGCACGTTTTAGACAACATATATGACAAACTGCATCCCGATTAGTAAATATTTTTACGAATATACCGGACGGCGAAATCTAATTATAATTGATCAATAAACTATACTGCGAAATGTATGCGCAGTTTAAATTATCTGTAAATATCGACTTTGTTTCGGTTAACCAATTGTGTTAAAAGAGGTACTTGAGCTGGAATTCCATACGTTGGTTCAGTTGACACAACGAATTATACAAATGACAATCCAGGTAGATTGCATGATTGAGAATGCTCATAAATTTACTTAATTTGTATAACGAATTTACTATGTCGAAAACCAAATCTAGTTTCGAGTTATGCNGAATGCTCATAAATTTACTTAATTTGTATAACGAATTTACTATGTCGAAAACCAAATCTAGTTTCGAGTTATGCACCTGAAATATATCTCAGTCGTATTAAAGCTTTTGCACCGTTTTACCATTGATACGATTTGGTTTGAAGGTGTATTGGATAAAAAGTTATGCTATTTTTTTGAAAAATTCAACCATCCATTTTCAGTACTATCTGAAAATATTATTCACAAAATTATTATTGCGAAAATACCTTACTTCTTCGCACCAACTAACCCGAAACTACACTTAAACAAAAATATTGCTGTTGTAAAAAAATTTTTGCATCCATTTAAGTATTTTATTTTTCTACTTACGCGAAAGGCGACACCGGAATTAAATTTATATTATTTTCAAGTAATTTAAAAATTGTTCGTAACGGATACTCACGTCAAAAATGAAATTAAACTTGTAATTTTGAAACATAGTTTAATAAATGAGGCTAATTCATCGACTTTCCGAAATGTGAAAATGGAAGCCTTAGTAAATATAGCGTTCACCTAGACAGCGCAGAGCTTACAAGAAAGTGTTTTCAGAAATTATGTGTTAAACATAATTCAAGTAAAGGTGAAGGGTAGTTCCAAGTTAACGTATTTTAGGTGGCAATGATTACAAAAAAATCCAACCAACTAGAAAAAAATGAAAATAATAATTCGACAACAAATCCAAGAATAGTTAGTAATGCACACATGAGGAAGACAAAAAATATTATGCACACCCTTTGATGAAAATTCAGTTTCATTGGTTCTAACAGTGGATTTTTATAAGATTTAGTAACTTTGCGTATAAATTTTACATCGTCCAGAAACAATTGGTGAATATNTTATGTGTTAAACATAATTCAAGTAAAGGTGAAGGGTAGTTCCAAGTTAACGTATTTTAGGTGGCAATGATTAAAAAAAAATCCAACGAACTAGAAAAAAATGAAAATAGTAATTCGACAACAAATCCAAGAATAGTTAGTAATGCACACATGAGGAAGACAAAAAATATTATGCGCACCCTTTGATGAAAATTCAGTTTCATTGGTTGTAACAGTGGATTTTTATAAGATTTAGTAACTTTGCGTATAAATTTTACATCGTCCAGAAACAATTGGTGAATATACCGACCGTTTATGTGTCCGTAAATGCCTGATTCAACAAATGCCTTTGCATTTAGGCCTATGAGTTCCTTTATAAAATTTATGCCACGAATTGTGAAACCGAAAATTTGCGAGCAAAACAAATCTGACTTATCCTTAATAATGTAAAGTCCAGACAGTCCTTTCACTCCATATTCAGCTTTATGCAATAATGAGAACATGTCATAAGCACCCTTAATATACATTCCGTCATGTTTAAGAAGTTCCCCATCTTCAAATTCTTTTTTGCAAGGCAAGGGCTGAGCTAGCCGAATCAACTGTAAGGTTAGGTCAATGTTATTGTTCCCAGTGCTGTTATTTTTAAAGTATTTTCGTCCACCCATTATCTTTATTTGTTTCATAAAGATGATTGACATCAACTGATCGGTACCAAAAAGAAGTTTTTTTTNTCCACCCATTATCTTTATTTGTTTCATAAAGATGATTGACATCAACTGATCGGTACCAAAAAGAAGTTTTTTTTAGATTTGACGAGAATAAAATAACGTCGCGCATGCTATGAATTATATCATTTCCAAATGTTTGGGTAAAGTTGTCAATATCCACTGGGGAGTCTAATTGTTGACTAGACTTGCAAGCTTTCCAGTAATAATAAGAAAGCTTTGGATCCAAAGGAATCAAAATATAATGTGTAATTTAAGTTAGCAGCTTCTTGTATGGAGTCGATTCCTGTTGTAGCTAATGGTTTTACAAACGAGGTTNTGTTGTAGCTAATGGTTTTACAAACGAGGTTATTACAATTCCTTTGTATCCATTACAAAGTATTACACACGCCAGGAATAAAGTACCAGTGATGAAGCGATAGTATAGTTGTTTGGTTAACTTCGATGAAATTTGACATGGCTGTTCCAAATATGTTGAATATATAAGCATAATCGGCGTACCGTTGTAATTTTTTAAATTAAGAAACAATCTCAGTGATATGTATACTAAAGTGGTAAAACAAACGACAGAATACCATAGGTATGATTGAAATGGTATTAAGTAATCTTCGAAATTGGTGTGTGATTTCAACCCAGCAGAAGTCACAACCAGCCATGCTTTGTCATATAATGGCAAGAAGTTATTTCTTGTGTCTATATTATGTAGCTCGTTTAACAAATTTAATTGATAACTGACATCGAATAATAAGAAATTCTTATCTTCGGGATCATGACTCTTATTAAATTTATCAATTATAAAGGTTTTATAAATTTTTACTATATCAGCGTTTGCATATTCGACTGCGGAAAATCTCGTGACAACACGTGATGCGTGTATTTTCTCCAAGAGCTTCCACGTAATATCTAAAAACAAANCTGCGGAAAATCTCGTGACAACACGTGATGCGTGTATTTTCTCCAAGAGCTTCCACGTAATATCTAAAAACAAATATGATATAAAATTGGAAACTTATAACAGACAATGCGTTCATCTGAACTATTACAAATTAGCTCGTAGCCAATTCCTTTCCTCCATGTGGCATACGTGATATGGATAACAAAACATTTTGATCACGAAAAGTGTGGTTGCAATAAGTATATTATTGAATAATATAGCGGCATCAAGTCCAAATGATGAAACAGATATTATTAAATCTTAAATTATTAGCTCATGACGCGGTAACATAAGAAGCCAGTTAGGACTAAATATGCGTATAAATATACTTGAATAAAAAAGTATATTCTAACAAGCAGTTCCATTATAACATCGCTGCAATTCTTAGTTTCTTAAAGCTTTCAATGACTTTTCTATTTTAACCCCAAATAAGCAGTTTTTTGGAATCAGATAATCGTTAAAATAATTCTAATTTGCTTTCTTATTGCCACACGTCGCTCCATCAATTTTACCTACATAATTCACTCAAATTGCCGTCAATGCTTCTATTCCCCAGCTTAAGAACTTTTTTTCCTCTTTTTTGTTTTACGACTACTATACTCCTTAACAAGTTCTATTCTCTGATTTTGAAAAATTTCTGAAAAATTTTCTCAGCAAACTTTAATGTTTAAGAGTCTTACGCAAGGTCGTAAATGATGCGCTGTTGAGGTACAATCATTTCACCAAACGCTTATAAACCTCCTACGGATGGTAGGTGTATAGAATGGGTAGCTGTAGATTGAAACGACATGTATATTTGTTACGCGTAAATTAGTCAAATCGATAACACTCACCATATGACACCAATCGGTGAACCAGATTGCTTAATGTCTGTTTCCCTGTGAAAAACCTAACACTTATTCTTTCAATGCGAAATCGATTTAAGTAATTATGTGTATTTTCAACTCCAACTATTATAATCGGTAATAATAAAAGAGGTTTATAATCTTCTACCCAAGTTTTATGTGTTTTTCGATAACCGCGTACTGGGTTTGAATTAAACACTAAAATTTGAAAATAAATTCTTGAAGGAAAAAATGCTATGTTGACACGTTNGCGTACTGGGTTTGAATTAAACACTAAAATTTGAAAATAAATTCTTGAAGGAAAAAATGCTATGTTGACACGTTCTCTTATTTGCGTTGCAATTTTTTCAATCTTGCCAACTATAGGTATTCTTAATTTATCATTCTTCTTGTATCTACTCCAATAGTGGCTTATGTACCAAATTCCATCATATATCTCATTTACATACTCTGGAAATAGAAGTATAACTGCTAAACACACAACTCTTTTGATGTAGAAATTATTTCTCACAAGAGGACAAATATTGTTTCCAGCTGTCCAGGGATTTAAAGAATCATGAATTTCACAAGAATTGTCATGCTTGTAGTAATCAAAACCAGGTGTAGAGACAACAATTGGATAGTAAGGGGAAATAAAGTCTAAACTCTCGTAAAAAATCAGATTTGTGTAGCAAAAATTAGAATGGTTCAGGAAATCTGTTATATNAATAAAGTCTAAACTCTCGTAAAAAATCAGATTTGTGTAGCAAAAATTAGAATGGTTCAGGAAATCTGTTATATATTGAAATCACAAGTGAATTGTATGAAAGTAACTGTTTAACAATGTAGTACAAGTATGTGACGCTTTGTTGNATAAAGTCTAAACTCTCGTAAAAAATCAGATTTGTGTAGCAAAAATTAGAATGGTTCAGGAAATCTGTTATATTTATAAAATCTGTAGTTAAACTGTTTGTTGAGTGAGGCAGGTATATTGAAATCACAAGTGAATTGTATGAAAGTAACTGTTTAACAATGTAGTACAAGTATGTGACGCTTTGTTGNTATATTGAAATCACAAGTGAATTGTATGAAAGTAACTGTTTAACAATGTAGTACAAGTATGTGACGCTTTGTTGTTTCCACATTTTTATTAATATACTATCACAAAAAAATTAATGCCAAAGCAAATTAAGAAGTTTGTTTAGTAATATGTAGGCTTCAGAATTTGAAGTGTTGTTCGAAAAATTTATTTAAGCATTCAGTGCCTTTATACTTCGGAGTGTTTTGAATCCTAATTACCAAATTTATTATAACATTGTTTAAAGAATGAGAGCTAAAATTTGCTCATTTTACGTGCTTACTTGATTACTTCTATAATCCCAAGTGGTGTCAAATCATCAAACTTTAAGTTCTGTATTTGCTATGTATCTGGCGATATCAATAAAATTTAGGTATGCATATATATTACTCATTTTTGTTCCACGACTTGTATTGGTTTAGCATATCATGGTGGTNGTTCCACGACTTGTATTGGTTTAGCATATCATGGTGGTCATAAATAAAATGAATTATCTCTGTCAACGATGGATACAAATGTATACATAAAATTGTTAGCACAGTTTAACGCCTGTTTTATGCTTTGTTTTCTCCGTCCTTTGTCTAGATTAGGTTGCAGTATTATCAACGCATTTATCAACAGTTTCAGCAATGTTCTCTGGGAAATCAGAGTTGTCGAAAAAAAAATTTACGATTAATGTGCGCTTACTCCAGACAACAAACGGCGAAAACAAAGTATAACATGACCGTTAGCAATGAGGTAATAAGAACTANTCATAAATAAAATGAATTATCTCTGTCAACGATGGATACAAATGTATACATAAAATTGTTAGCACAGTTTAACTCCTGTTTTATGCTTTGTTTTCTCCGTCCTTTGTCTAGATTAGGTTACAGTATTATCAACGCATTTATCAACAGTTTCAGCAATGTTCTCTGGGAAATCAGAATTGTCGAAAAAAAAATTTACGATTAATAGTGCGCTTACTCCAGACAACAAACGGCGAAAACAAAGTATAACATGACCGTTAGCAATGAGGTAATAAGAACTANGTGCGCTTACTCCAGACAACAAACGGCGAAAACAAAGTATAACATGACCGTTAGCAATGAGGTAATAAGAACTAGACTAAAATCATGTGAAACAAAAATGAAGCTTGCAACGGAGCAGAATGCAGCGATTTGGGATTTATAACTAAAAAGTGGGATGAAGCGAATATAATTAAGCTAAACTTCATTGTAAATTAAGTTTATTTGTGTAAATAATAGGACGTTTAACACTACTTAACTTGATTCTAATGGTTAACATTCACATTTCTGATAGACGCAGGTTTTCTCCTTCCCATTCACACAGTTTGGGCATGTAGTAGCAGTATTACAACTTTTGTAACATGAACACTTGTTATTCTTGCATAATCTGGAATTTGCCTCTCCAGTACATTCCGGACATGATTTATAGCCTTTGGCCCCACTTTGGCAATACTCATCTACGGTACTGCAAACTCCAAACACGGCTAATAGGCAAAATAATATAGGAAGGAATCTGAAAAGAAATTATTAAAACCGTAGAATGTTATTGTAAGTATTGAAATTAAATTGCTGTGAAATTTTTTTTNATCTGAAAAGAAATTATTAAAACCGTAGAATGTTATTGTAAGTATTGAAATTAAATTGCTGTGAAATTTTTTTTGATAAGAATTTCTAATACTTTTAGTTGTTTGTATCAATATTTTTAACATTTAAATAATTTTGGTTTANTTTTTTTGATAAGAATTTCTAATACTTTTAGTTGTTTGTATCAATATTTTTAACATTTAAATAATTTTGGTTTATAATGAAATCCAGTTTATTTTTTGGATGTTTATATGTACCAATATATGATAAGCTTTTACCTCATTCTCAATCGGAGCTAGTTGTGGAGGTAGTTCGGAATAATGTTATTATAGTACTAATGAAAAAAAAATCAGAGCCGATATTTAAGTAAGGTATTTTCAATAAGCAAAAAAAAAANGTTATTATAGTACTAATGAAAAAAAAATCAGAGCCGATATTTAAGTAAGGTATTTTCAATAAGCAAAAAAAAACTAAAATATATAAATCCTAGGATGATATGTAGGCTAAATTCAGGCTGCATGACAATCAATAGTAANAAAAAAAAACTAAAATATATAAATCCTAGGATGATATGTAGGCTAAATTCAGGCTGCATGACAATCAATAGTAAATATTTTGAGTTTGAGTCTCAAATTTAAATAATAGCTGACAAGAATTGTAATAAGTTGTCAAATTTATTTCAATCAATCAAAGTGGTTTACTGAATTAACATTTTAGACTTCTGCACTAATTTTGGCATCGTAATACATAATGTTTATTGATGAAGTAAGCATGATTTTAAATTGTTTTTGTGGTCAAATATTTCTGTTTAAGTGCCGCTGAGATGAAATAGTAGAATTTTTTTCCACGTTATTATGTGAGACATATTCAAGTTAAGGTCTATGTCTGCAATATTAAAATTATTTGTCAATTTGTTTCTAATCAATGATAGTAGTTGAGCAATAAATATGAGTATGAGTATGCCCTCTCCACATAAGTTACAGCGCTTCTCATCGAACGCATCTAGACTCACCCAGTGATCCTTGATACAAAAGTTAGGGAATGATTTCAGCGAAACTGAAGAATGCATATCTGGCAATGTGGTGGGGAAGCAGATGTGCGAGGTAGTTTCCTANAATGATTTCAGCGAAACTGAAGAATGCATATCTGGCAATGTGGTGGGGAAGCAGATGTGCGAGGTAGTTTCCTATACCCCACGGGGGTTTTCATTTCATATAGTGGGGAAGTGAAGTAATCGAGTTTTTTTTCCATGTCACCTGCCTCAAATTTAATTGGTCTATGATTCTGGATCTGAAATTAAATTAGGTGAAGTTAAATTCTTTCCAACCTCATTTTGAATAGGAGCTAAGTCGTAGACAGTTCGAAATAATGTTGTTAGAGTACCGACGGAAACAAGACTATATTTAAGTAAGGAATTTTTAATGAGTGAAACAAAAACTAAACCATAAAGACGAACTAATGAAACATTTCCTTAAGGGTTGAATGTCCGCAAAATTAAAAACAATGATCTAGAATTGTAAGTAGGCGAAATTCAGGCCACCTGACAATCAATACTAAATATTATGATAGTTTAAGTCCCAAATATAAATAATAGATAATAGACAAGAATTGGAATAAGTTATTAAATTCCATTTACAACACTTCTAATTAATGCTGATACAACCAGAAAACCAATCTGGAAGTAATTTTATGTACAACTGGAATAATTACACGAAATGCTAGTTATAATACTAGGTTTAGTTTATTCAAAGTTTCAATTGAAATTATCCTTTATTGGTTCGAATTCTGGGCTAAATAGAAATTACCCGCAATTGGAGCGCTTGATAAATTGTACTTTTTTATAAAATTTTTAATTGAAAATTTTGATCTATTATTGTCGTAGTCTTCATTAATTGTAAGATTTTCTCCGAGCTGCTCAAAAGCTAGCAATACATAGCGATGAAATCCAGTTCCTTTTGGTGGTCCAGGTCCTTTGTAAGGTGATTTGACTTCTCCAGATGCAATTGAATTCCCAGGGATATTTACCACGAGCCAATGTAGCCAAGATCTAAAAATTGGCTTCCGACGACTTATAGCATCAGGATCTATTGTCGTGAAAATAAAATTAGATCAGAAATAATCTTGCATCATATATATAAAAAGAAGCTTTAATTCATGATGAGACCATTAGGTCAATTTTTTCACTTTAAAAAACTCGTATCATTATGTTATTTTTAAAACCGTCGCTCAAAATTAATTTTTGAATCCTCAGACTGCCAGTCTTTAAAAAATCTTTGAACCGCTGCACCAATGATAAATGACTTTGGGACGTAACTGAGTGGAAAAATTGCCAATAACAATTATCATTTGCGCCATATTGCGATGCCGTGTAATTAAATGGATAATTTATCATTATTTGACCTTAGGTTGAGAATATAGCCAACGCGACGAATCCATGTTCAAAATTAATTTTTAAGTTCCAAATTAGAGTGTAAACTAAAGGTATAATTCATAAACTATCCATTACACCTTGCTTTCGATAAGCCTGGATAACAATATATGATTAAGTCATGTCAGGCAGACCCGAACACTTAGTTAGGATGAGTTTCGTTAGCTAGTTACAAAGTCTGAGTCAAATTGGAGAGACCCAGGTGTCTAACACTNCCAAATCGGAGAGACCCAGGTGTCTAACACTAGTTATGAAGTCCTTTGTAATTTTGTTATAAAAAATTCGAGTTGAGCGCCAAGGTTAATGATCAATTCCTAATCCGGAATGCCCAGCTCCGATAGTATGTAGGATCCGTTGTGATGAATTAATGGACCATTTTTTATTTGACACTTAATTTAACCTTTTGGAGCTACAAAAGGTTTCATATGGTTTAAAATTGCAGCTGTNAAAAATTGCCAATAACAATTATCATTTGCGCCATATTGCGATGCCGTGTAATTAAATGGATAATTTATCATTAGTTGACCTTAGGTTGAGAATATAGCCAACGCGACGAATCCATGTTGAAAATTAATTTTTAAGTTTCAAATTAGAGTGTAAACTAAAGGTATAATTCATAAACCATCCATTACACCTTGCTTTCGATAAGCCTGGATAACAATATATGATTAAGTCATGTCAGGCAGACCCGAACACTTAGTTAGGATGAGTTTCGTTAGCTAGTTACAAAGTCTGAGTCAAATTGGAGAGACCCAGGTGTCTAACACTAGTTATGAAGTCCTTTGTAATTTTGTTTTAAAAAATTCGAGTTGAGCGCCAAGGTTAATGCTCAATTCCTAATCCGGAATGCCCAGCTCCGATAGTATGTAGGATGCGTTGTGATAAATTAATGGGCCATTTTTTATTTGACACTTAATTTAACCTTTTGGAGCTACAAAAGGTTTCATATGGTTTAAAATTGCAGCTGTCGAATTAGCGTCAAACGTCGTATGTGGCTAGCTAAGCTCATCCTATACAAAGTTTAAAACCTTTCATAGAATTAGCATTCTTAGCTATTTATGAAGTTTGAGCCAAATCGGACAGACGTATGCTCACACCACATGTAATATGTTATGGTTCTATATATCTCAAACTAACAGTCAAACCAGAAAATGGCCAATTTAAACCTTGCATTGCATTAGCTCGGCTAACTATTCACACATTATGAGTTATCTAGGGAGAAACCCGAGTTTAAGACACAATGTCACCTTCCATGGCAACAGAGGTCAAACAAAAGGTCAAATAAAATAATGGTCCATCTATAGCCAAATCTGACAGACCCAACTAACTAACACTAATTGTGAGATTTATTTTCACTAATGTGGATTTTAGCATTCAAATTTGCCATAAAGAATCTTGCAAATTTGTTGATCATAAAATTAATTCTTCACTCCAATCAATTTCAATTTTCATTTTTAACTCCGTTCTAACTCCGTTCACAAATTTAATATTTCAACACATTACAAAATTGGCACAATGCAAAATTTAAATTTTTCGAAACATAAGTTAAAGACTAACCTATGAGGATTAACAAAAACTTCTCATGGCAAATTGGTAATATCTAAGCAGAAATTCACAATGTNAAAGACTAACCTATGAGGATTAACAAAAACTTCTCATGGCAAATTGGTAATATCTAAGCAGAAATTCACAATGCAACATCAGTTGAAAAGTTCTATGCGTACACTGTATTGTTATAAAATCTTTCTAAGTTTAAGTGAAATAAGCAATTTTTTTTGCTAAATTTTAATTGAGTAGCTGAAGAGCCAGTGGATATATATAGAATAAAAAATTCTAATTTTCACTTTCCTATAATTTTTTGCTTTAGTTATAATTGCAAAGAGAGAGCCGGATGTCATTGGACATCGGCCTCGTAAATATGGAATTAAATTAAAATAAGATTGCCACAAAGCTTAACCTGTCGTATGTAGGTATTCATGCTTGCAATCATGGTATTGGTATTATATTAAATGCATGATGCGATGTACTTAGAACACTAGATTTATGCTTTTGAATCTAAGGTACAACAAAAGCAACACAAATTATGTGACTATTTACCATTCATTGTTAATTTGCATCATGAATTTTTTTTTTCCTTTCTCATAACTACGAAAGTTACACTCATTTTTGAAATTGTCTACTACCAGAATATAGTTTCGTTATGTGAGTATAATTATTACACTACTTGTATGCTCACTTTGTTTGACTATTTGATTTTTTTTCACTCATATCCAGCTTAGAATGCAACAACACATTTTTAAGTTTTAGGAGCATAAAATCTTGAAGCAAGTCAGCTTTTATCTGAATTTTTAATTTCATAGGCATTTAAAAAAACATACAGTGAGAGTAGTCACTTTGTAATTGAAATAGTATCAGCAAATTCAAATAATTTATGAAATTTTTGGGTATGGGTATCAAAATTGCATACCTAACATTACAACGGTGTAACTTTTCCCTGCTTGTCCAACCCAACCAAGCTTTTGTGGTGCATTTTTGGTTTGCTCAGGTGTAAGTGAATCTCCAGGATTTAGTTCAACATTTCCGTACNAAAGACTAACCTATGAGGATTAACAAAAACTTCTCATGGCAAATTGGTAATATCTAAGCAGAAATTCACAATGTAACATCAGTTGAAAAGTTCTATGCGTACACTGTATTGTTATAAAATCTTTCTAAGTTTAAGTGAAATAAGCAATTTTTTTTGCTAAATTTCAATTGAGTAGCTGAAGAGCCAGTGGATATATATAGAATAAAAAATTCTAATTTTCACTTTCCTATAATTTTTTGCTTTAGTTATAATTGCAAAGAGAGAGCCGGATGTCATTGGACATCGGGCTCGTAAATATGGAATTAAATTAAAATAAGATTGCCACAAAGCTTAACCTATCGTATGTAGGTATTCATGCTTGCAATCATGGTAGTGGTATTATATTAAATGCATGATGCGATGTACTTAGAACACTAGATTTATGCTTTTGAATCTAAGGTACAACAAAAGCAACACAAATTATGTGACTATTTACCATTCATTGTTAATTTGCATCATGAATTTTTTTTTCCTTTCTCATAACTACGAAAGTTACACTCATTTTTGAAATTGTCTACTACCAGAATATAGTTTCGTTATGTGAGTATAATTATTACACTACTTGTATGCTCACTTTGTTTGACTATTTGATTTTTTTTCACTCATATCCAGCTTAGAATGCAACAACACATTTTTAAGTTTTAGGAGCATAAAATCTTGAAGCAAGTCAGTTTTTATCTGAATTTTTAATTTCATAGGCATTTTAAAAAACATACAGTGAGAGTAGTCACTTTGTAATTGAAAAAAGTATCAGCAAATTCAAATAATTTATGAAACTTTTGGGTATGGGTATCAAAATTGCATACCTAACATTACAACGGTGTAACTTTTCCCTGCTTGGCCAAACCAAACAAGCTTTTGTGGTGCATTTTTGGTTTGCTCAGGTGTAAGTGAATCTCCAGGATTTAGTTCAACATTTCCGTACTGCGCAGTAAGTTGAGAATTTGGTTCTTCATCAATCACATCAGGGATTATTGCATTCGTTTTGAAAATGTTACCAATGTCCTGGTTTGCTGAATTTTGAGTTTCGTTACCCTATAATATTTAACAATAAAAAATTGATTTAATTTTCAGAAGTTCCACAATTTTCCGTATGTTCTTTTTATCGACAATTCTGTTTTAATTCATATCTCTTGTTATAAGCATATAACTTATAAGCACTCAAACGCTTTACATTTGTATACAAATTGATCTACCGATTTCGTTTTTCAAGTATTCGACAGTATTGCACACAAAAAAAAATAGTGAAAAGCGACAATTAAAATAAACACTGTTGTTAATAGTATTTTGTGTATTTTGCTGTCCCATTGGTCACATGTCAACGTGGTAGGTGTTTCCGAACAAATATTTATCTCTTGCCTATGCAATCTCATTCTTACATTATTTCATTCCTCATTCAAATTAGTTTTTCAAACAACTGTTACACTATAAGGTTCTCAATTATCTACAGGTAAGATAACAATTTTTAAAATCAAATGTTCATTTGATCTTAAACCGCTTCCGATAATGTGCATAAACTTACTTTTTCACGTTTTCACAAATAATTCACTAGTTATGGTTTACAGTTGTTACAATTAACGTAAACAACAAACCAATTGAAACAAGTTGAACAAGCAAATTTGCCTTGGTTTGTGAAGTGATAAAAAAAATAAGTCACTCATTTGAAAAAAAGTCAGATTATCCTTAATTTCTTCGTCACATTTAAGTGAACTTTTGCGCAAAAANAAGTCACTCATTTGAAAAAAAGTCAGATTATCCTTAATTTCTTCGTCACATTTAAGTGAACTTTTGCGCAAAAACAATCACTTATAAGTAAAATTAAAAATAAATTGTCACACAATATTCCTTTCAAAATAAAAATCACATCAAAGTCAGCGAATTATTGTAAAAATTTTAATTTTCAAAGCTTACGTGGATAACGACGCAGAGCAGAATCAAATAATGCCAGTGGGAATAGCTATATCTGACTCTCATTGTGGTTGCCAACAAGACTGATAACTTCCTACTCAAAAATCAAACTAAATAGTGTCATAGAGTGTATAAATTCATACACAGACTCACATGA
Source organism: Holacanthella duospinosa (assembly GCA_002738285.1). Taxonomy (NCBI): domain Eukaryota; kingdom Metazoa; phylum Arthropoda; class Collembola; order Poduromorpha; family Neanuridae; genus Holacanthella; species Holacanthella duospinosa. The sequence continues at coordinate 51,706 of NIPM01000490.1, forward strand.
CTATAGTACCATATAACAAACCGCGAACTGCGTGTTAGTGAGGAAATGGAAATAGTAAAATTTGAGATGAAAATTTAAATGGTGAAATTTGATAAGGATGAAAAACTGAGTGAGAAAATCAAGGAAGATAGGTAAAATATGTTAAAGTTACGTGGGCAAACTATAAGGATAATGGAATGAAAAGCAAAATCAGGTGGCGATAAAATGCAGAGGCTAAGGGGAAAACAGCAGAAGTGAAACTGAAACAAGATAGCGCCACAGTTAACAATAAGACTGTTTGAATACAAAAACAAACAAAACCAGTATAGGAAAATTAAGATTAAAATACGCGGTGCCATATTAAAAAAACTTAAACTTAGGCTTAATTTACTTTTGGTTTTTGCCTAATCAACATAAAAAGGAATAAATGTAAAAGGTATTGTCTTGGACTCACGAAGACATTCTTTCAGTATTTCTTCTTCCCCGAATCATTCGCCGTACATTTTAAGTTTGCGTTTGAATAACCTTCTCAAAGTGTCTGGTAGCATGGTTATACTGCTAGGCATACAATATTTTACATTGAAAATGGAAAGGTATCGACATTTGTCGGTATTTCAGCATGACTTGTTTCAAGACTCTTAATAATGAAGATAATGAAATACATACGATCATAAATGATTGACAACGGCATACATCACCCAAGTTCTATTTTTATTATTGAAGCTTGTTGACAACAACTATACCAAATAGATTTTTCATCGTATCAAATAACAAAATAGTATTGATTTGATTTTAATATTTTAAACCAAATAACAATTTCTCTGATGGTAAGCAAACAAACTAAATTTGCAACAGTAAACACTAGATGGAGTCGGAAAATTGAAATAGCTTTAGCAGAATAAGAATATTTGAAAAAAATGTTTGGAAAATGGAAAAAGTGCAAGAACGATAGAAATACAGGTTGGAAGATTGATACCACTTTTTTAATGTACGAAGGAGAATCCCCTAAGCGGCATAAGCAGTAAGCAGTATCAAGTATCTGAAATTGTCATAATGAAAACAGACACAATGGATGGGTAAAAGGCGGATGGACAAAACAAAAATAACCCAACTATGTTTACACCTAATAACTCAAAAAACTAGTAAAACCTGTTCATTATCTTCATACACATTACTGAAATGATTGAAAACTTCTAGTCAACCTACAATTTGGTTGTTTATTAACATATAATTAGAGTTGCATGTGAACATTTTTTGGAGATACTTCGCATACTTCATTATTCACTATGTAAGTCTGCTTCTCGCACGTCATGAGCTATATACGATACAATGGTGTTAATTTTAAACCACCTGACCTCACGTTAGGTTCAGTTCTATTGAACATATTGTTGTGCAGAATTGTTCCTTAATTTTATACTAAAATCATTACTATAAAAATATTCATATAAAATTTCCGTCATTTGTTAGACCAACTGAGTGAATATGATAGTTTGTTATTTTATCGATACCACCACTAGTGCCGCAAAACTATTTCTTTTCAAACGGTGCTTAGACCGAACTATGTTACTTAACTTACAAAGTAGTCGACGGTTACAAGAAAGCCAATTTTGAAACGAACAAACAGTCTGTAATTCTTGTTTGAGCCATGCAAGGATAAATCCAGTAGCAAATATATTTATTGAGGTATACCTAAAATTTTGGAAGAAACTTAAAGAATTTTATGTAAATTTAGAAATTTTTGAATATAGCAAATGCCTAGGATTCTGTACAGCTGCTGGCGATTACAAGGTTGACCATTGTATATTTTGAAGTTCGACCCTATGTTCTGTGCAAGCTCCAATTTTCATTATTCCCTTGTATCTGACTCACAATTTGAAAAAGGTTTCTTTTAGTATAACTGTCATAAAATTTGAAAACTTGTATAATTATTATTCTCTCATTCTATTTTCAATATCTAATTTGAATGAACTCGTTTCTCTGGCATGCTGAATACACCATTGTAAACCGGAGAACCAGAAGATTCACAAAATTTACCAAAAGCCTTTGACTGTGATTGTATACTCGACTATTTTCAAGAAATTAAATAAATAAGTAGTAGAGGAAGAATTTGAAACACTTCAGCTTGTTTAAATTTAAATGTCCTGTCCAAACCAAATATTCATAGTGTAGACACTCATTGAAGTCAGACGATTCAATGTCATGTCAAGCTTAATAATATAATCAGTTTTGTATCCAGCCTAAAGTGGCAAAGTGGCACAAATACTGGACAAGAATTTTTAATGTATGATTCTGCTTGATGAGCTTATCAGGATTTTCAGAGTGATCAATGAAATACGCTAGCTAACAATTCGTCGAGCGGAAGCTTACGAAAATGGAGACAGTTTCATATTTGCGGACGGATTTGTCGAACTCATGCAACTCGAACATAGGGAAATACCCACGACCCAAGGTCGAGTGTATTTCCTATGAACAGTTTTTAGTTTCCAGTTTCTAGCATAAAATAACTGAATACTTTTCTACAATTTCAAAATATCTATCAAATACTACTTGTCTCTTGAAATAATTAAAATATTTTGGTTATTAATAAAAATTTGACAAAATTGTGAATAAATAATTTTGATTTTATGTATTCTCTTATTGTAGTATTTCAAGGAGGGTGCAAAGTGGATGTTCCAGACCTTATTTCACATAGACTTAATATTTCTGTTAGGTTTTCCCTTACCCTAGTACCTTTATTTATTCTATATAATATTACTTCAGAATTTTAAATTTCGACTAAGTAATGAGTAGAAATTTTATAGCAATATTTACTCCAGATATAAATACTACATGTGATACAAATGTAGGGATTGAAATCGCATGAGTACAAAAGTGCATATAGCTGGAATAGTGATGATTCTATTCTTTAGTAATATTTGGAAAAATTGTTTTGTATGATTAACATTTAACTTTTAAATAAAGTTTTCAAGGCCGGTATGCAACCAGAACTTTTGCTGAATTTAGAATATCTGATTTCCTGAGTAAATTGTAACCATTGTTATTTCTATTTAAATAAAATTTTTGATTTGATTACTACATACATTGACTAAAAATCTGAGAGTTTTACTTAAATTCGTCAAGTAGTTTAATATGGCCGAATATTTGATATTACAGATACCGCAAGTTACATGTACAAGTTTTACTTTATAAAAGTTCAGAATTGCTTTTTTTTATTAGGGTTTATTTAAAATTTTAACAATAGACGTGCTTCAGGAATGAGTAATTCCGAAATCATCGGAACAATAGAATTTGCTTGAAGTAATGGAAGCAAAACGATCAATTATTGAAATTGGGCAAAATACAGAGTGAACTATAGTTATAGTTATGAGACTCATTTATGAAAGCGAAAAATATGGTATGATACAGGGAACTTAAGATAAGGGAATGGCAGTATGCAATCTCTTCTCAAATTCTCTTTCTCTCAAGTAGAAGTGACGTCACTATTCTGCATGCTCTCAAAGTTCACAATTAAACAACGTGCCTTATTCATACTTTAGATGAATTTAGACTCTTTTAACTTCAATTTAAAAATCAGATATGTATTTTATTTTGACGCGCAAATCTGTACAAACAATTGAGTAAATTTTCACAACAGTATTATTTATTTCGCTAATTGTTTAGCCTTTATTTTAATTGTAGACTTGCAGAAAGTCCTTTCTTTCACAGTTAATTTTCTCTGTGTATTTAAAAGTTTGATTCTAATTTTTAGTCTGATTAAGCTTTCCCAGAATAATTTTTAGAATTCCAGGAAGCTTTTACAATATTCAGGTGGGAAAATCTTTGGAGAAAATGAAATTCAAACATTCAACCGTTGTCATAAGTGTTGCATTTTGTCTACTTCAAACCCGAAAAGTTCGAAATGCTTTGAACAAATGACAGCAATGGACAAGTTGATTTTGTCTTTTCTTTTGCACCGATTNCCGAAAAGTTCGAAATGCTTTGAACAAATGACAGCAATGGACAAGTTGATTTTGTCTTTTCTTTTGCACCGATTTAGCGAAATTAAAGACAACGATTTTTCCTTTGGAAAACAATGAATCTCAAGCAAATATTTGCTTGTTATAATAAAAATGGGAATATTATAAACAATGAGAAGGGCTTGTTTGTGCAATTGCCACGCTCCTCCCTCTGTAATTTTGGTAACTGATACGTTAATCCACTGGGAATTCAGCGTCGATTACGAATCTGACATTCATTGTTGGCGGTCAAGTCAAATTTTGCAAAAATTTAACAAATTTGTGACAAAAAAAAATTTTTTTTAGAATATGACCTACCCAAAGGTAGTAGTCCGGATTTAAATAAACTATACATCAATCGATCAGAAACTTAACGCAGATTACAAATTCAACATTCATCGTTGCCTGTCAACTCGAATTTTTTAAGCAAAAAGGATATTTTTCAATTTCTTTTTAATTTTTATTATTTATATTATTTAAATATTTATAAGCAATGAGATGTAGAGGATGCAATTTCTTTAGATTTTTTATGGGTTTAGGTTATTAGGATATTGGTTATTATTTAGGTTATTATTGAAAACTAAACAAGTTTAGTTTTCTTTAGGTTTATGTAGTTAGGTTTTCTTTAGGTTTAATTTGTTAGGTTTCTTGTAGGGTTAGGTTAGATTTTTTTAGGTATAGGATGTTAGGTTTTTTTTAGTTTTAGGTTATTAAATTTTTCTTTAATTTTTTTTTGTTATCTTTAGGTTTGCTTTTAGGTTGTTAGGTCACTAGTTTCTCTTTAGGTTAGTTAGGTTGTTACATTTTCTTTAGGTTTAGGTTGTTGACATCCAATGATTGATGTCAGAATCCTAATCTGCATGAAATTTCTGGTCGATTCACGTATAACTTGCTGAAATCCCGACCAATACCATTGGGTAAGTCATGCTAAAAATATAATTTTTTTTTTGGCACAAATTCACAAAATTTTTGCAAAATTTGACTTGACCGCCAACAATGGATGTCAAATTCGTAATCTACGATAAATTTCCAGTCGATTAACGTATCACTTACTTGAATTCCATAGAGGGACTACACTACAAATGTTCCATGAAAAGTCATGAAAATGCACGAGGAGAAATGTTAGGGAATTCGAAGTGCAGAACAGTGACGTCATTCCCAGACAATTTTATTCTCAAAACCATCTCTATGTTGTACCGCCACCCCCTGGGTATGATATACCTATAGATGCAATATGAGTTAACAGAAATTATTGTCTCAACATTTCATTTTTGCTCATCCTTGGCGCGGATAGGAAGAATTCCCTCTCACGCCATCCCACAACCGCCCTCTCCGTCCTTTATTCAAATTGGTTTTTAAGTCAAATTTTACTGAAATTTGTTTCATTTTTTAGTTGGAAAAGTACCTTTAATTTTGTAAATTGAAAAACGAATTTTTTTTATTAGTATTCCGCTCTCTCAGATGTGAATGAATAGGTTAAGTAAAAGGAAGTGAAACACGAATTAAATTATTGTTTTTCATTTTACAAAATTAGAATTAGTTTCCTAATCTTTGAACGCTGCTACAGTTGAACAAGGGGAGTAAATATATCGCATGACATATTACTCTGTAGTCATCCGTTTAACTCAAAGGTCACGATAAACACCTAATTATGGCGTAAACTAAAAAATTACCTATAATCTAAAAGGGTGACCAACCAGAAAAATGTCAGAGATAAAAGTTACTCCGCTAACCATTTCCAGCAAGTTTGNTAATCTAAAAGGGTGACCAACCAGAAAAATGTCAGAGATAAAAGTTACTCCGCTAACCATTTCCAGCAAGTTTGGTATAGGTCATTTTGTGCCTTAAATTTCAAGTAGTTCAACTCATAACCATAACATTGTGATTTAAAATTTCACAATTGCCACACATTTGATGACTTTGTGTGATAATAGTGAAATTTGATTAATTAATTTAAAACTTGATATATCAAAAAATTTTAATTGAAAAGCCAATCTAGTACGTCTAGTCTATCGATTGACAAAAGCTTAAAAACTTCCAATGAATCCAACAGTTGCAGTGTAACTTCGAAATTGTGCTCCGGAGCTCTGCTGTTGGAATTTTTTTGGGTTTTTAGTTTTATCAATTATTGACCAAACTGTAGGAAAATTTTTTAGAATTTCAAAATTTTCCAAGAATAGACAGATGTATTTTGTGTATTTAAAAAAAAACACCCTGAAAAGTTTAAACTAAAACAATTTTTTTAAACTTTTCACAATTATCTATATCACACTTTCACACTTATAAAAATTTTTTAACACTTTTTGGTCGAATCCCACAATTACCAATGAAGCTGATTCATAAATTCCACTGTGAGCCAGAATCAATGTTAATACTAATTCAACCTAAAGCATAAATATATGGTCCTCTATTGAATTCAAAATTTAAATGCCCAACTACGGTGGGTTAAATTATATGACAGATGAGGGAAATAATTTAATTTAAACATTCGCGGCGAGTTGAAGGAATTTTGAAAACTTGAGACAAAATTTTCTGTTAACTCATATTGCATCTATAGGTAGCTGTATTCTTTTGATAATTGTGTATTTACGACGAACAATTTGACCTTGCTAAATACATTGAATAAAACTGAATTGAAATAATCAGTTGAAATAATTAATATTGTTCTTCTAACCGATACATTGATCATGAATTAATAATACATTGATCAAACAGATTGTGGTGGGGCACAATCAAATCTGTTCGGTTAACTGGACCTAGTGCACTACCAACTGTGCTATTAGAACCAAGAATAGATTACAGTGCGTGTGCGTAAAATTTCTCGGACTCACTAAAAAAAATGCCGCAGCTTACCGCTCACACCTGACTGAAAAAATTGGCTTGGTAATCTTATATTCTCGGTCAGGTGTGAGCGGTAAGCCGCGGTATTTTTTTTGTGAGTCCGAGAAATTTTACGCACACGCACTGTAATCTATTGTTGGTTCTATAATACAGACCCGATTGGGAAAATGCTACTTCGAATCCTAACTACCGGTTGGACAGATTCAACATAACTTCTTTTTGAGACATACTTTTTTTTACTCACCAAATGCGTACCTCTTACTTCATATAAATACCCAGTGATTGGCAAAATTCCCGGAGTAAATTTCGATATCATTATACACATTCTTCATTACACTTCTCCGTGAGTCCCAGTTTGGACTGAGTCAGTCACTACCTCGGGAGTCATGACAGATTTTCTAATCTTTGGAGTTGAGTTTGAGTAAGAGTTATGACTCACTCTGAAGTTGCGCAAAATAAAATAGGTAAAATAAGTTTTATGTTGGCGCATGTTGGAAAAGAGTCATCATTTCTAAGTGGAAGTAGACTCCCAGAGTCATGACTCTGACTCCCAACCGAAAAGGAGTCAGGGTCATCAAATGACTCCCGACTTCGAAAAACCCTCGTCAGTATCAGAGTAAGAGTCATGCATAGCACAGCTTTATTTTTTATGCCAATTTTTTTTAGCTTAGAATTTTGATTTGATACCTCATTAAATTCAAAAAAATTATCATCCTTTAAAAGAGATGTTGCATTTAACTGTTGTGGGGATTTGAGCATAAGTTTGAGACTACTATTTGAGACTATTTGAGACTACTGTACTCATAAATGAGACAGCAGACTCCTTACCTGGCAATGAATGACCAGGAAGGAGAGTTCGGAGTTGTATTGAGTTTGAGAACAGGATTGCCCAACTAGGCTCTGTAGCACAAATGGTTAGTGCGTTGGGTCCGGAATACCCAAGACGTGGGATCATACCCCACCAGAGACNAGTGGCGGGTCAGCCCCGCCACACTGTCCTGATGCAACAATAGCCTGCTGCATAATTATGACATCTATTAATATTTCGGCTAGTTAAACTTTTTGTACAGAATTACTAAATTTTAAAAAATAAATGTTAGAAAAATAAAAGCGAAAACAATTTCTCGGCATCGTACAGGTTGAAGTTGGTAAATTGTCTCAAAAGTCCAATTTCATGTATTCCGAGTTTTTTTTTTTAATTTAAAATTTCAACCCAGTTGGATTAATTGACTAATCATAATTGGATTAATCTGAAAATGTGGATTAGAAATTATGGATTAAAATTCCTAATCCACTTTCACAGGATTATAGATTAATACCTTGAATAGGAACTTAACAGTATTACGGATTAGTAATCCTCAATCCAGATTACTAATCCGTTAATCCCTATTCTGGATTATCCCAGCTCTGATAGTAGTACGACAGGACGTAGAATAAATCAAGTATACCTATCACTACAATACAAAAGTTGATTTTTTGAAAATTAAAATATTCGAATATTCTTTCGAAACGATGTACTAATTGTAAGATTGACGTTTCAAAATAATTTCCAGTTACTTTTGTTCCAATAATCCTACAGACTTCATTTTTTCTACTTCCCATCTCACTTTTCAATGTTTTTTTTTTCAAATTGTAAAAAAAAATTAGTTTTTTGAGCTTGCTTGACCATAATTATTAGCGCACTTGCGCTAATAATTTTTTGACCAGTGTCAAAAGTCTATCCCCTGCGCTAAAATATTAGATCGGACTGTATATAAAAATTTTTAGCCTCCCTACTCCACTAAGGTCAGAGTGGTGACTGAAATTTGCGAAATACAAGGAGCAACTGTGAGAGTATCATTTTGGCAACAATCAACAAAATATGATCGTAGTTGAGCTGAAATGTATAACAAGCTATGTTGGGAGGTCGGCAATCTATAAATTTACAAATTTAAAACTAAAGTTAAAAAAAAATGAAATTTTTAAACAATTTACAATACTAAAATTTCTTAACCAACTCGATATCGACAGGCTCAAGAATAGATAATTACAAAAACAAGTGCTTACAAGAATAATATTTTGCCGCTCAATGAATACCCTAGCAGTTGCGCAGAACTTCATTGGAATAATTTTATGTAATGGAAGGAAGAATCCATGCTGTTTGGAGTCGTTCGGATCCTGATCAATCCACTGGATATGAAAAAATTTACCTAATTTTAAACAACATAATTAAACTCTTGGTTTTAGAAGTTGTAAATTGCAATATGAGACAATGCTTACAGAAGCTTCACCATTTCAACGAATGCTTGATCTCACCGTTGATACATGTCATAACTACTTATCATGCCCAATAGAATGTGTCCAAAAGATTTGTTGACCAATCATTTAGAGTTTTAACGTAGGGAAAAGTGGAAACTTTATTTTTCGTTTTGAGAATACGACAAAATAAGTTTAATAAAATATAAATACATTCAGATCCCTAAACTAACAGCGGACATCATATGCCAATATTTAGAGTGGAAATAATCAACAAAAAAACCAGGTCATCAGCTTGCTTTTAGAGAAAATGCATGGGAAATCTTCCTTTGAATATTGCGTCTCGATTAATCTTTTCATTTACTCTATCGATATCTGCCAAGATATCATCCCTGAAAAAGTAACCAAAAGATCATTGACAACACAAGTTAGTAGGGTTTTACAATATGAATATTTTCATTACGAAAGATGCAGAGTATAGTCCTTGGCACGAGTGGCACCCAGATGTGCATAGTAAGTAGGAGCTGGATACGAGACAGAGCGAGTACAGCGTGTGTACATGTAGCATAAATAGTAAGTCAATGTCTCAAGTTCATCGGCACTGAAGTTACTGTCATCCCAAAGTACTTGATAGCGTGTTGGCTTACTTGTACCCTACAGCAAAGAACAACTACAAAACTGTGGACTACAAAAAAAATTGTTGAATTGGATCAATAGGTAACCTGGATTCCAGTATGTGAGAGAAGGTAAAAATCAATGCTATAGGCCTTCACAATATCCCGGTCTACTACGGTTCCTGGAGGGGCATTCCCACCCTTTATCAAAACAAAACATAATATTTAGAACCTACCTTGCACATTTTGACTACAACTACTACAAATAGGATTATGCTAACCTTTCCCACACCGTCACGAGAGTCATCAGGGAAGATTCGAACTTTATGACGTTTCTGTACAGCCACAAAAGTGATTTTCGGTTGGTAGCCAGGCCCACCGCGGACGTCCCCCAACTTCGCATCCTCCTTTGCTCCATTGTAGATTCCTTGATTTTCAATAATATTACAACCGTTTCGAATTGCCATCATTTCCGTATTCAACACCTAAAAAATTGTCAGAAAAAAAATTAGCTTCTTGGTAATAAATTTTCCAATTTCAATAACCTTGTAGATTTTATAAATAAATATTATTGAAAAACAAAATGACATGATATACCTCGCCAAACTGGCCATCCCCAACACCATCTCTAAAGTATAGAATCTTTCGAGGCTTATGTCTAGTACGGTTCACGAAAACTTTTATAAATGCTACAACGATTTGATCAAGACCGGTTATGACCTCCGCAGCACCCCTTTCCGCTCTTCGTTGAGCTTGAATGAACATTTGAAATGGCATCCCAGTTCTGTCCAGTGACCCAGTTACACAAGCCAAACTTGGGTACTGAAAAATGAAAATAATTAAAACTTGACTGTTTTTAGTTTATTTCAATGAATCAGGCACATTTGATTTAATTGAAATAGAAATATTAATGCGGAATTTGAGTTCGTGACATGTCAATCCGTCAAAAAATTTGTCTAAAATACAACTATAAGATCCATTCTTGGATCCGAAGCAAAATTATGCAAAAAATTTCTAAATTTCTATTGAAAAACAACTTTTTTTTAAAGGAATGTGGGCGGGAAGGGAAGTGGGAGGAAAGGGAAGTAGGCGGGAAAAGACGTGGGCGTGAAAAGACGTTGGAGGAAAGGGGTATGGGCGGGAAGATACCGCTAACCAATCCCTGTCTGCGTGAAGTTTAAAAATGTAAATAATGGGAATTTACCTTTAGGCAGCGACGCAGTTAACATATGTAAGTACGCTGTTGACAAGACAGGTATCTACAATAAGTAGTGACCCCTTATTATATAGGGTGCCCAAAGTTTTTGGATACCGACTTCATCACACTAGCTTCTCCCTGTTTGTTGTGACTACCTACAGTCCATATCACTTGTGAACAGGCCGATTTTGAGGGTCATGACTGAAATGGTGACAAAATGCTGACCAATGTTACCCCTTATTTCTAACTTGATCAGTCTTTTCTCGGTCAGCATTTTGTTGGTATGCATTTTAGTCATGGCCGTCAAAATCGGCCTCTTCGCAAGTGATACGAACTGTAGGAAGAGGCTACAAAGGTTGCGTAATCAACCAATTTCTTAATTTTGAATTGATTTGACCGGTCGCACTAAAATGCAAACAATATCACTTTAATATTTTGATTCGGTCTCTTTGATATGTGTTGTTTATGATCATTTCTAAAATTTTGTTTTAGTATAGGTTTGTATTGTTTGAATACTTTATCCAATCTTCATTCACAACAGATACAGATAGTGGTTCTTAAAATAAAAAAATCTGGGTATTTTATTTATTAAAAATTGTCATGTTGCCAATTATTTGCAAAATTGAAATAGATTGCCAAGAATGGATATTCGGGTCGTAGTCTAGACACAATTCATAATCAATTGACGTATCATTTNCGATTCCCAAGAATGGATATTCGGGTCGTAATCTAGACACAATTCATAATCAATTGACGTATCATTTACACAACACCAGGACCGGTACCTTTCCTTTTTTTCCATACTCTAATTTCAAGTTTGTTTGGGGAAAAAATTATTTTAGACTTTCAAGAATTTGACTGATTTTGAAATTAAATTAGTTGTAAGGTTGATTGTAGGTTAAATTTCTTGTGATTACCTTAGACTCAATTCCAGGATGTGTGACGTCTGCTCCAATTATTAAAACTGTTCATACAAATAATACATAACATTAATTTCATGATTAGTGTATTCACAATGCATCTACGTTCAATAAAGTCATCTTTCTATAGTAATAGTGAAGTTTTTTTGTTTCTGTGTATCTACCATTTGAAAAATATTCTATTATATCAACACACATTAGATCAAAATCCTTTTACCATCTGAAGCTGAATGTCATTAAAAATTAGGTAGTCTGACCTGGTGTCCTCAAGATGTCAATCCGTTCCCATGGAGATTGGGCATGCAACATATAGTTAGTTCCACCAAGTTTCATGTTTACTTTGAAAAGAATGTTTTGTATAGTTGCATCTTGGCGTTTATCCACATTCTTCCACTGGACTACTTGTGTTAGAATCCTTTTCTCACCCTATTTATCAAAACCATTACTACAGAAATATAAATATAATTTTTAACTTTCCTGACACGAAATCTACCTGGTTCATTATAATTTCCGAGGTTACTTTGATAGTGGAATAAAGGGATACATCCTTACGTGCGACCACACAAAGCGCCATCAAACAACCATTACTTAACAGCTTCCGCAGTGCATTTTCGACGNCTTAAAATAAAAAAATCTGGGTATTTTATTTATTAAAAATTGTCATGTTGCCAATTATTTGCAAAATTGAAATAGATTGCCAAGAATGGATATTCGGGTCGTAGTCTAGACACAATTCATAATCAATTGACGTATCATTTACACAACACCAGGACCGGTACCCTTCCTTTTTTTCCATACTCTAATTTCAAGTTTGTTTGGGGAAAAAATTATTTTAGACTTTCAAGAATTTGACTGATTTTGAAATTAAATTAGTTGTAAGGTTGATTGTAGGTTAAATTTCTTGTGATTACCTTCGACTCAATTCCAGGATGTGTGACGTCGGCTCCAATTATTAAAACTGTTCATACAAATAATACATAACATTAATTTCATGATTAGTGTATTCACAATGCATCTACGTTCAATAAAGTCATCTTTCTATAGTAATAGTGTGCACTGCGGTTATTAAGAACTTCCGTTATTATAAGGCCAACTAGGCGGTCAGTAGAGCTNAGTAATAGTGAAGTTTTTTTGTTTCTGTGTATCTACCATTTGAAAAATATTCTATTATATCAACACACATTAGATCAAAATCCTTTTACCATCTGAAGCTGAATGTCATTAAAAATTAGGTAGTCTGACCTGGTGTCCTCAAGATGTCAATCCGTTCCCATGGAGATTGGGCATGCAACATATAGTTAGTTCCACCAAGTTTCATGTTTACTTTGAAAAGAATGTTTTGTATAGTTGCATCTTGGCGTTTATCCACATTCTTCCACTGGACTACTTGTGTTAGAATCCTTTTCTCACCCTATTTATCAAAACCATTACACAGAAATATAAATATAATTTTTAACTTTCCTGAGACGAAATCTACCTGGTTCATTATAATTTCCGAGGTTACTTTGATAGTGGAATAAAGGGATACATCCTTACGTGCGACCACACAAAGCGCCATCAAACAACCATTACTTAACAGCTTCCGCAGTGCATTTTCGACGTCACGGTTACCACCGATCTGGACAATAATTTTAATTAATTATTGGAATTTTTTTTTCCTTTTAGTAGAGTGCAAGATAGTCATTAACTTTTGACTCACCACTTCATAGTTGTTCATCACGTTGTCTGGTTCGTCCAAATTTAGACCCGCAGATCTTGCCAACTCGTGCATTCTTTTAACGAAATTGCTGAAAAGTAAATTAAATTAAAATTGATTAGTTAGAAAACGTCTATTTTATTCAGTCATACTGTCTGGAAAAATTCGGCGTGGTTCATTTTAGAATTTAGTTTTTAATCTCTCCATCCAAACATATTACTTAAGTACGTCGCACTAAATGGAATTACAAGCATTAGGTGATCTAACATTCTCAGAGCAGGTTTGATTACAGAAAAAATCTAATCAGATTACTCATTACATGATTACAGTCAAAAATAAGTAGTCGATTACTAAATCATGATTAGATTTTGNATCTAATCAGATTACTCATTACATGATTACAGTCAAAAATAAGTAGTCGATTACTAAATCATGATTAGATTTTGGAGTAATCATAATCATAGTTTAGTAATATCTAATCTGTAATCATAATCTCCGTAGATATTAGGGATGCCCCGAATATTCGAAACTATTCGGACACTTTTACGAATATTAGTATTCGTAATATTTTAAAAATGATATTCGCAAACTACTCGAATACATTTTCGAATATTTTTAAAATTGAAAGTATTTTTCATTAAGNAATATTTTAAAAATGATATTCGCAAACTATTCGAATACATTTTCGAATATTTTTTAAATTGAAAGTATTTTTCATTACGGAAATAAGTAAGGAAATTTGGACTGTGCCTCATCTTTAATTGTCTAAATAATCTAAAATTAAACTTCATTAGTTGTGCAAGATACTTCGAAAAGCCTAGAAAAGTCTAGATCTTTCACTTTTACTCAAAAGTTACGATTGAGGAAGGTTAACAATTCGCCATGCTCAGGAAAAGTCTGGAACGGTTATCTTCGTATATGAACCCTTTTTCAGAGAATAATCGTTCGCCGAAAACTGTGTTGGCAGGAACTGATAAATACTTCCGCACTAATAGAATCATGTTTGGAAAGGCCGAGTGGTTGTGTTTCCACTATGAAAATCGACTCTTACCTGTCTACATTTCGTATAACAGTATAAGACCTGATTTAACTTGTGAAGATTACTTGTTGGGATGAAGTGACTTCAATCGTCGTGATATTTTGCGCTTAATGTTTTCTTCAAATTCCTGCGAAATTTTTTCAAAGTGAATTATGAGTCTCGTTGGTGTCAAGAGGATTTTGGATATTACTTGTAGACGGATTTTCTGCAATCGGAATTTNCTCTTACCTGTCTACATTTCGTATAACAGTATAAGACCTGATTTCACTTGTGAAGATTACTTGTTGGGATGAAATGACTTCAATCGTCGTGATATTTTGCGCTTAATGTTTTCTTCAAATTCCTGCGAAATTTTTTCAAAATGAATTATGAGTCTCGTTGGTGTCAAGAGGATTTTGGATATTACTTGTAGACGGATTTTCTGCAATCGGAATTTTGAGATGCTTCTTATAGTTTTCACACATTTCTGCCACCAAATCTTTATGGGCTTCTGTTTCGATAAAAGACAACTTGTAACGAGGAACAAAAAATGTGGCGCATGTATAGTTCAAATTTTTGAATAAATTTTTAAACCTATTACGCTAACTTCGAGAGTTTCTTTCAGATTTCCTACTCCGAAATGCTTAGGGTGATCCNAAATTTTTAAACCTATTACGCTAACTTCGAGAGTTTCTTTCAGATTTCCTACTCCGAAATGCTTAGGGTGATCCTATTCCAAATAATTTGTGAGAGTCATAAGGCATAGAAATACTTCTGAAATTATTGATTCTGACTCACTGATGATTTTTGTTATTTCTTCAAAAGGTTGAAGAAGAGAAAGTACTCCTTCCAGTAAATACCACTGATTTTGGGTCAAATTCACAATCCTTTGCCTCTTCCGCTGAAAAATATGTGATGGCAGCTTTTTGTTTCAAAAGACGATTTAGCATGTAATAGCAGGAGTTCCAACGTGTAGGGATATCTTGCACAAGCTTCTGAACTTCCAAATTAAATTCTTTCTGTATAGCTCAAAGTATATTCGTTTTTGAAGGGACTATTTGAACAAGCTATTCAAAACGAGTCGAAAAACACACAACGCGCATGTTCTTTCGAATATTCGTCCGAACTATTCGTATTCAGTTTCATTTCGAATACGAATATTCATATTCGAAATTTTTACGAATACCACTATTCGGGGCATCCCTAGTAGATATGATTACAATTTTTGTTTACATTGGAATTTTAATTTATACACGGAATCAAATTTTAATATTAATTTTTTCCGCACATTATTTCATTGTTATTGTTGGTTTTAAAAACTTATACTGAAATTGAAAATTATACAGGGTGTTTTAAAAGAAGGTCCCGCTGTTTGAAATTCAATAGCGTTTGTTCTAAATGTCCGATCCTTGCTTTATTTGGTGGAAATTGAAGCTGAATAAATAGAAAAACTGACCAGATTAGTGGTGACCAACTATGTCAACAGTTGCTAAGGTAAACCTATAGGTCCAGTCCAGGTTTTTAGCATTAGGTTGGCATGAAGGAATTGACGTAAACAACTACTAATTTTTCCAAATGTTACTGGAATTTTAATTTCTCATCAGATAACTGCACAAATTGGGAACAAAATTGAGTTATATTAGTCTTGGAAATTTCTTAGAATTCTTAGCCGGTTGCCAAAAATTTTAGCCACAGTCTTCGAATTGATTTGGGACAAGGTGGTACTTTGGTAAATCTTACTTGAAATCGACGTCTTACTTCAGCGAAGCTCCTGATGGTTACATATTCTTGAACAATGAATGTGCGTTCGTCTAATGTAAATCCGTACTGTGCAATATTTGAAGAATTAGTTTAAATCTAAGATGAAATGAAAAGAAAACTAGGCAAAAATAGAGTGAGTAAGAAAAAATTGGATCGAAAGTGAATCTGGGGTCAATGNCTAGGCAAAAATAGAGTGAGTAAGAAAAAATTGGATCGAAAGTGAATCTGGGGTCAATGGCATTAAAATTTCATCAATGACATTAAAATCAATTGTTTTCTGTGCAATTATCTGATGAGTAAATAAAATTCCAGTAACTAAGCAGTTTATTTGAAAAAATTAGTAGTTTTTTACATCAATTTCTCCATGNTGGCATTAAAATTTCATCAATGACATTAAAATCAATTGTTTTCTGTGCAATTATCTGATGAGTAAATAAAATTCAGGTAATTAAGCAGTTTATTTGAAAAAATTAGTAGTTGTTTACATCAATTTCTCCATGCCAACCTAATGCTAAAAACCTGGACTGGACCTATGACCTTAATTTGACCTTAGCAACTGTTGACACAGTTAGTCACAACTAATCTGGTCAGTTTTTGTTTTTATTCAGCTTCAATTTCCACCAATTATAAGAAGGATCGGACAGTTAGAACAAACGGTATTAAATTTCAAAAATTTCAAACTTCTTTTAAAACACCCTGTACATCAAATTGCTAAAGTTACTACAATTTAGTGTTCTCCATGACTCTGACTCTGACTCTGACTCTCATGACTCTGACTCCCAGGGTTTTTGGGAGTCGGGAGTCATTTGATGACTCTGACTCCAAGGGGTTTGGGAGTCAGAGTCTGACTCTGGGAGTCGACTCCCAGAATTGGGAGTCATGACTCTTTTGAAACATGCGCACATGGGCAAATGGGACTTTTTTTACTNGGGAGTCATTTGATGACTCTGACTCCAAGGGGTTTGGGAGTCAGAGTCTGACTCTGGGAGTCGACTCCCAGAATTGGGAGTCATGACTCTTTTGAAACATGCGCGCATGGGCAAATGAGACTTTTTTTTACTTTTTTTTTCTCACCTACTTTCATCACTTAACGCAAGGTAGCTGGACAAAATGAAGGCAAAATTAACTTTCATCAGGTTACACCATATGTCGTAAATTTTTTTTAATTACAATTTTTTTCATGAATGTTGGTTGACATCCAGACGCAAGGTATGGCAATGGAGCTGCAAACAAAATTTACAAGCAAATATTATTTTGATAGTTATTTTTACAAAGAAATATTTAAAAAAAGCTACGAATTGTTTATTTAACTTGATGAAAGTGGCTATTTTAGTTTATTGTTGTCAAGGATATTTGACTAAACGTATAAGAAATTTAAGTTTCAGATTGTCCTACTCGATTTTCAATTTTTGTATTATGTTTCTCCGGAGTCGAGAGTCATGACTCTGACTCTGACTCAGAGTCGACTGCCAAAATTCAAGGAGTCAGAGTCATGACTCCGAGAGTCGACTCCAAACATTTAAAGAGTCACTCTGACTCNAGTCAATGACTCTGACGCTGGCCAAACTGGGAGTCATGGAGAACACTACTACAATTTGTCGTTGTATTTAAATGGAAGAATAAAAAATAGTGCCCATTTGTGATATAGGTTCACGGGAGGTGACTAAGGACAAAAGTGAATCCTTATGTGGGCGAAAACAATCAATCGTTCCTTAGTTGACCCAACCAATTAGAGTAACTACAAATAATAAGAGATTTTGAGAAATGTCCTTACAAGACTCCACCATCGTTGATGTATCTATCCTGTTGAGCCATGATACCCCAACGGATATTTGGTTCACCTGTTTGGATTACAGGTGGTATTCTGGACGCAGGCGTGATAAAGGCCAGTTCGTTCCTTTCAAACATATTCCAGACACCGTCTCTCGGCGGTATGAGCCACTTCTGAGCACCTTGCTGTGTAGCTGACTGCAATAAACAAAACAGTAATAAAATGAAAATCGACACCTAATAAGTCAAGATAAGTTAAGGTTCGGAAAAATTCCAACCAACGCCGAACCAAATCCGGTTCGGTGTGGCTTTGGTTCGATAAGTCAGGATGTGCCGTTCGATACGGCACAAAATTTTTGAGACCCGGTTCGGTTCGGGTTCGGTAAACCTAAGTACCTAATAATAATAAATTAGTTCACTAGGCGTAAACAAAACGTAATTTCTGAATTTTTATACAGTGTTGGACAAATTTATAGCTAAGCGACAATCTACTTTTAACCCCAAGCTNGGTATGAGCCACTTCTGAGCACCTTGCTGTGTAGCTGACTGCAATAAACAAAACAGTAATAAAATGAAAATCGATACCTAATAAGTCAAGATAAGTTAAGGTTCGGAAAAATTCCAACCAACGCCGAACCAAATCCGGTTCGGTGCGGCTTTGGTTCGGTAAGTCAGGGTGTGCCGTTCGATACGGCACAAAATTTTTGAGACCCGGTTCGGTTCGGGTTCGGTAAACCTAAGTACCTAATAATAAAAAATTAGTTCACTAGGCGTAAACAAAACGTAATTTCTGAATTTTTATAGTGTTGCACAAATTTATAGCTAAGCGACAATCTACTTTTAACCCCAAGTTCTTTGCTGGAGAAACTCCTCGGCAATAATTATGGCCACATTTTTTTTTCCTACAAAATTTTTTTCAAATAGTTCATATGATATTTTTATGTAGAAGAACATTCAAAAGTAGGGAAATTTACATAAAATCAGGTCTCCAAAATCAATGGACCAAAAGATTCTTTATTGAACATTAAAATCCTCGAACATAATTCTGAGACTTCTATACCTTACTAAATAGTGTCTCAGAATTATGTTCGAAAATACCTATTTTTCAATAAATCATAACTAATCTCCTTTTAACCCTAGTGACTTGATATATAAAAAAACTTGCCTCTCTATTTCGCATGTTCTTTCTTGTAAAAATACTATTTGAACTGAAAATTTTTTTTCTACAGTTTGGCCATAATTAAAGTTTCCACTACTTAATGTTGAATTATTTCCGTTTAGCTAAGGAATCAAAATTTAACCGCAACAAAAATAGATAAGTTATTTAAGAATANTACAGTTTGGCCATAATTAAAGTTTCCACTACCTAATGTCGAATTATTTCCGTTTAGCTAAGGAATCAAAATTTAACCGCAACAAAAATAGATAAGTTATTTAAGAATAAACTAGAAATGCAAAATTCCGCATTAAAGAAGTAAAGGTTACATTAAATACAGCCAAAAAACTAAAAGGAAAGCATAGAAAGTGGCCATAATTAAAGTTTCCAGTGGTTTTAATCCTAATATTTCTAGATTGTTATTAGGAATCTTTAAATTTTTTCAACACATTATAATTAACTAGTAATAAATCGATAATATCTGAATTATAAGTAATGCCAATTTTGTCTCTAGCGACAATGGCAGTCAAAAAGCAATTTAGCGAAGTGGATAGATTGAAAATTGTAGTTCTTCATTAATTCGGTGACTCAATTTGACAGATTGCTAATTTATTAGCAAAAAGACACCCCTATATCAATAATTTCTTAAAGAAAAGCAAAAACTCGAGACCAAAATTGACACCAGAGCCTAAAGAAAAACTTTCACCAAGGGACAAGTGTCGAATAATTATCTGTAGTAGCAACAAATCGACTTCTTAAAAAAAAGATCAAGTCAAATTTGAACCTCTCTGTATGTCCGAAATCGTTCCTGAACCGTTCAAAAGTTGGTGGAGAAATTTAGATGCATTATATATGAAAAAACTCAAGAAACCACCACTTTCTCCAGTCCACAGGGAACGTCGATTAGTTTGGGCTAAGGAAAAAAATTTCTTTGAACAAAGATTGGCGCTCTATCATTTGGAGCGACGAAAAGAAGTTCAACCTTGACAGTCCTGACTGGTTTGCATTTTATTAGCATCACTTGCGCAAGGAGAAACTCCTATTTTCCAAAGGGTACGCAGGAGAAAGTTTCGTATTGATTTGGGGGGTGTTCAGTTTCCAGAGCTAATCACCTTTGGCTTTTCTACTCGCCGCCAAAATACTGTCGAGTATCAAAACCATATGTTGCTTAAACTGATCCCTCATTTTGGACGCTTTTGGCAAGGTAATGGCGTCTTGATGCAAGAAAATCCCAGTTGCCACACGACTAATTCCAAAAAAAACTTTCTCCAAGCAAGTGAGATTCTAGTGGCGCTTCGCTCTGCACTTTTTCCAAGATTTGAATCTGATCGAGAACTATGGGGTGACCTCGTGAGAGAGGTATATGATGAAGGGAAGCTGTTCTATTTGGTACGAGAGTTAAAAATGGCGATTGAAACTGCTTGGATCGAGATTCCCAATTCAAGAATAAGAAAATTGGTTGAATCAATCCAAAAACGTGTGTATGAAGTTATTCGTGCAACTAGTGGACCAACTAAGTCTTAATCTATTAAATTTTGTCAAAAATTTCCGCAAAAATAGAATGTATACCTAAGAAACATTCACTGGAAACTTTAATTATGTCCACTTTCTTTGCTTTCCTTTTAGTTTTTTGGCTGTATTTAATGTAACCTTTACTTCTTTAATGCGGAATTTTTGTTGTTTGAATTATTTTTGTTGCGGTTAAATTTTGATTCCTTAGCTAAACGGAAATAATTCGACATTAGGTAGTGGAAACTTTAATTATGGCCAAACTGTATTTAAAAAAAAAACCCGGACATAATTTTAGCCGAGCACTTTCTCCAGCAAAAAGAACGGGCCAGAAGTAGTTTCTCACTCGGCTATATTTGTGTCCAGCACTGTAAAACATTTCATTGTTTATTTCACTTTGAGAAATTTATTCAAGGTTTGAGTGTGAGGGTACCTCACACTAAAAGTACACTAAAAGCAGTCTACAGTATGCGAAGAATTTTTATTTAGCCTCAACTCACATTCTGCTGAGTTTTAGCCAAGGAATAACAATGAGTTTTCATTCAATCCTGAACGATTTTGCCTTTACAAATGATTACAAACACTTTCAAAACGAAACTGATTTACTTATTACTTCCTATTATCGATAAATTTTATCGCACCCAATGGAAAAGGCACAGTAACGATGGTAATAAAACCATGAGAAAAAAATAGTAAATTAGTAGTTACCCCGTATACGAGTGTTGGTGGTGCAAGAACACGTGCTTGCATCTTGTGAAGTTCGTTATTCACGGAGACACCAAATTCTTTGTCAACAGCATCAGCGTTGATATTGATCATAGCAACATTTTTACGAATTTGATCCAACCGCTCCATTGGAACAACAGCGGTGACTCTAATCATCGCTGCCGTCTGATTTTCGTTCAGTTTCCCATTCATAGACTGTCCTTTCTTGATTGTACACAGCTACAAATTAAAAATTAAATTATTATCATTCTGTAAATATAAATTTATGCCTTGCTTTTTCTAATTAAATTAAATTCGTCTAAAGACAAATCTAATTTATTATAAAGTTTGTTTAAACTCTGCCTTAAAATTTATAAAATTCAAAATAATAGTTTTTTTTTTAAACTATTATTTTGAATTTTATAAATTTTAAGGCAGAGTTTCGTCACGACTCACGACTTGCGGTTTCAATGACCTAATTTATAATAACTGATGAAAAGTTTCAACAAATGTGATCAGGTTTAAAATCTAATCTCAAAAGAGAGCCTAAGCCATATACGTGGTATAACAGAATGAAATGAAATCATATTAAAAGGAAGTTTGCCATATACTGAAATTTGTACGCCATTGTAATTTGTAAGTCATATCATTGTATTTAGTAAGCCATAAAATTGAACACATGTCATATGTGTCATGACATTAGGAAGAATTATTACTTAAGTTAAAGATAAGAGATCGGAACGGAACAAGTTGTTGACAAGTTGAAAACCATGTGTAAGGTTTAAAACTTACCAACAACTAAGACCCTGAATTTTATCTNTAAAACTTACCAACAACTAAGACCCTGAATTTTATCTTGTCAACTCCTTCTATGCTCGTGATTAAATTACTTGAAGATTGAATGGTGTTAAATGACCACGTAAGTGGAAATAGGATATTAGATATTATGAATAATAAATAATAATATTACTTAAGCAGGTCTCGGACTTTTCACGGATTGTGTGGAAGGTTCGAGAGCGTGTCGACGGAGATATGATGGGGTNACTTAAGCAGGTCTCGGACTTTTCACGGATTGTGTGGAAGGTTCGAGAGCGTGTCGACGGAGATATGATGGGGTCAATCAAAAGCTATAAATAATACTGAAAGAGAGACCAAAGACAGTTCTTGGGTCACTCAAGTTTGGAAAGTCGATCTTACAACGTCAACAATCTTACCTTTTCTTGTTAAATTGATTCAACCATTACATAACACCGTAGTGTCATCATATCTCCATCAACTAAGTTGGGTGCAATCTGAGGACAACATCATTAACCTGCTATTAATAAAGGTAATTGAAAATACTCATTTATTACAATTACGATTGACTAAGTACTGGAAAAGTCTTGGGTTCAGTGCAACCACCCTGAACTCAAGCCTCGTCAGTGTTTAGAGACTTCGGGCAACCGAAGACTCTATCGCAGAGCCCCAGAAGGGAGAGGAGTTGAGAGGCTCCGCAAAATCCCGGAGACCTTGTATGATCCTAGGGATGACCCTCGACAATACCCTGACATTGACAATTTAGAAACTATCAGGACTAGGAGGTAATACCTGGAATCCTATTACATCAAATTCAAATATGATAGTTTCAGTGGCTAACATCTCGTTGTCCAGCCAATCAAAAAAGTCCGACGACTGTGTACTTCACTCGGAGTCAGTCGACCCCTTGATCTGTGTACTTGAGAAAGAATCTGACCACATTTGTTGAATTTTTTGTTTGTAAGTTTCATAATTGAAACCGCCACGGGTCAAAAAATTCGGCCGTCGGTTTTTTTCAACTAATCATAACATTTGCGCTAAAGAGGAATGAAACCTTGACTAATGTGTCGTAGAGTTAGTAGTGTGAGAGCGTGGTACCTAGTTTCAAAAGCACTCCCAATCAAACCAATCATTGAATTGGTGGAAATTTTTAATGACCAAACATGATTTCCCCTACTTACTTCTGCAGGAACGATTGACTTCCCACGAATCTGTAGACAAATCCCATCCGGATGTTCAAGTCTTTTATTATATTGTTGGAGAAAGTAATCCTGTACGTTTGTCTCACGATTGTTATCCTGCGTAAACCTATGACCACGTGGAGGTATAGGTAAAACGTCTGTAATTCGACCGCCCATTTTCCTTCCTGGACTTGTAGTGTATTCAACATAACAACTTTTCAGTAGTTTCANTGAAACCGCCACGGGTCAAAAAATTCGGCCGTCGGTTTTTTTCAACTAATCATAACATTTGCGCTAAAGAGGAGTGAAACCTTGACTAATGTGTCGTAGAGTTAGTAGTGTGAGAGCGTAGTACCTAGTTTCAAAAGCACTCCCAATCAAACCAATCATTGGANAGCGTAGTACCTAGTTTCAAAAGCACTCCCAATCAAACCAATCATTGGATTGGTGGAAATTTTTAATGACCAAACATGATTTCCCCTACTTACTTCTGCAGGAACGATTGACTTCCCACGAATCTGTAGACAAATCCCATCCGGATGTTCAAGTCTTCTATTATATTGTTGGAGAAAGTAATCCTGTACGTTTGTCTCACGATTGTTATCCTGCGTAAAGCTATGACCACGTGGAGGTATAGGTAAAATGTCTGTAATTCGACCGCCCATTTTCCTTCCTGGACTTGTAGTGTATTCAACATAACAACTTTTCAGTAGTTTCANGTCTGTAATTCGACCGCCCATTTTCCTTCCTGGACTTGTAGTGTATTCAACATAACAACTTTTCAGTAGTTTCAAAGCCTTCTCCAGATCATAATTTTGGAAGGTATTCGCTCTGGATGGATCCATTCGACTACGTTCTTGCTCTGCCACGGATCTTAGTGCATCATAAACTGACTGACCTGTAACAATAATAACAACAAAAAAAATTTTTTTCGTTTTTAATAAATTAACAAACTAACCCGCGATGAATGCTGTGTTGGCTACGTCAACATTTATAAATGGTTTCCATCCCATGTTGAGAACAGTTGACAGTCCAGCCCAGTTGACCAAACCACCACCAAGTTCAAAGCCTCTTTGATTATTTGGTGGGTCAGGATAAAACGATATCCTACCGACCGCTGTGTATCGTTGAGTCAAGAGTGTCTTTATAGCAATATTGAGTATTCTGTCTAGATTGACGAAATCCTGTGGTATACTTTGATGTTGGTTCAAAAACCAATCATGAAGGTCATTGATCGAATTTTGTAACTCTCCCGTCGTACGAATTTGATTCACTAGCTGTATACTGCAATGGTACACTGTTCTACTGTCACCTGGGATGATAGGATGATATCANTAACTCTCCCGTCGTACGAATTTGATTCACTAGCTGTATACTGCAATGGTACACTGTTCTACTGTCACCTGGGATGATAGGATGATATCAATAAAAATTTTCTTAAAAATTAATAACAAGATTGGAATTATTGTTTCAATGTAGGGGTCGTGTTATTGTTATAGTCGTGTAAGAACTTTCCATTTTCTATGGTCTATGCACAGTATTTCGATGGAATACAACCATTTCTAATTGGATTACATCTTTAATAACAAACCTCAGGGTTCGTGATAATTATCGGGTAATAATTATCAAGCTTGAAAAAATCATGATTGTTTTTATTTTTCAAATCAATAAACATGTTGCATATTTCGCATACAAAATTCATTAAAATAAATACCATTCTCTTATCAATAACTTTTATGACTATGGGTAGTCTGTTATCGGTCGTACTCTTTTCGCTTTTCGAAAAAATTTTAACAAAATAAAAATAACAATGTTGCGTTTTCATTTTCTACATAAGAGTTACCCTAAAACCTCGCGAAAAAGCCGCCCTTGTGCATTAACCGCACCCGCGTAAACGCCGCACTATTTTGATGGGTGTTTTTATTTGGTAGAAAGGCCGCACGCTGAGATAGGCCGCACTAGTTTTTGTACTAAAACATCTGGAATGCTAAAATTAAAATTACCAATAATTGTACTAGAAGTCTGTTGGCATTCACACCGACAGTACTTATAAAAAAATTTTTTTTTTTTTCGTAAAAAAATATATCGATGTTGAAGTAATTCAGACTGTATGGGTTAATAGGCCTCTCATTTCTAACTAAATTTAAATTACAGTGGAGCCCACTTAAAAGGATACCGGAATCAGATTATATAATCAGTATACAATATTTGGAATTAAAAGTCATACGACAGAACACGGCGGAATGGACCCTGGTTGAATTGTTTCAATATCTCTACACACATCTTTCAGTGTAATCGTACTCAGTATAGCCTATTTCCCTTATTCTGAAGTTGCGGGCAACATTTTTTTAAAGCATGGAACCTTCCGAATTTATAAAGCATCTACACCATTTTTCAAATATGATGCTGGTCGACAATAATTGAAGACTGAGAAACTATCTGACATTTCTCTTTGGAACTGTTCCAAGATGAACTTGAAGTTGGTTTCTTAGGGTTAGACACATAAGTAACGTTCGTATCAAGATCATCAGACCAACAAAAGATACTTTTACCAATGAAGTTAATTTTGACATAAGCGTTAATGCTTTGAAACGATTTTATCCTAAACAATATTTTTATCAACTAAAAATTGCCAAAAGTCTTCATTTATTTTTCTTAGACATGGAAAGAACTCTGTTCTTAGTTATTCTGCAATATAATTTGCTTTTTTGCTGACCGATTTTCAACCTTGAACAGCGTAGCTGTGAAGAGTTTGTTGAAATATCAGATAGGCCGCCTTCGTGTATCAGCCGAATCCAACCTGTTGGCGCTCAGTTTCAAAGCATAAGCCGCGACCTATCCTTAAGGGTTTAGGGTAGAACTTATTAGTTGATGTTTTTGATATTTGTGGAATTATTGCCAAGCAAAATCCTTAGAGGAAAAGATCCTACTTGGGATCACTTTATTTTCAGTAAGAAAGAGAATAATTAGACTTGTGGGCCAAGTGTAAAAGGTGTGGCTAAGAGTTTCACGGAATAATCACAGGCTTAAACTCAGTTTTTCAGAACTCATACAAAAATAGACATATTACCGAAAATTAAATTTGTTTTTTGATAATTATCAAAAAAAAAAAATAATTATAAAAAAAATTCGATTTTTTTGATTTTTTTTNTTAAATTTGTTTTTTGATAATTATCAAAAAAAAAAAATAATTATAAAAAAAATTCGATTTTTTTGATTTTTTTTTTCAAAAAAAAATCAAAAAAAAAATCACGAACCCTGACAAAAATATAACTGTGAAAATTAGATAGGAGACTAACCTTCCTCCTCAACGTCTTGTAGGCAGATATCATATCCTTCCTCTACTGTTTTCTTCGATAGTAGGAACGAAGTGTAAATGGCTTTCATGTAATCCGTACCGAAATATCGGTTACCATTGTCCTCTAGAATTAACTTATAGAGAGCCGATCTGACTATCCGTTTCCAGAGTTTAGGCTTTGGTGCATCCGGATTGGCTGCAAGTGCTGGATCTTGGTTCGGACCTAGGAGAACAACATAACTTATTAAAAAAAAAAGAAAGGATGGTATGCAAAATAGCATAACCTCATTTTTTTCGCTCGGATATTCGGTTCAATTATTTCAAATAGTGCATTTCCTAATGCTACATTACCGCGTAAAAGGAAATTTCTAAAAAAAATTTTATCGCTGAGTTAAGTCATTTTTTCCAAACAAAATTAACACATGAGGCATGGGGCGACTATGCGCAGATAATTTTAATTTTGGTCATGTTCCCATCTAGCTATTTTTTTCAGATTTTGCACATGACAAAACTACTAACAGGGCATGTTTTTCCAATAAAGAAATTTAGCGGGGCTCTTCTACATTCCAAGCGCGCATGCACAGAGAGTATGAAATTCCCAATATGCAAGGTTAAGATGTTGACTATGGTTAGACTTGTGTTAAACTTGTGTTCACAAGTCCCCAAAGACTTGAGTTATTTACTCATTTAGATCACTATTAAGATAATTCAATGCGACTCTGAGGGCAAATTCCGTTTTGCACCTGCAAATTCGCTGAGAGTTACACTAAAAAACGAAAAAATTTTATAAAAGCTTCCTCTCAATAGTAAANACTAACAGGGCATGTTTTTCCAATAAAGAAATTTAGCGGGGCTCTTCTACATTCCAAGCGCGCATGCACAGAGTGTATGAAATTCCCAATATGCAAGGTTAAGATGTTGACTATGGTTAGACTTGTGTTAAACTTATGTTCACAAGTCCCCAAAGACTTGAGTTATTTACTCATTTAGATCACTATTAAGATAATTCAATGCGACTCTGAGGGCAAATTCCGTTTTGCACCTGCAAAGTCGCTGAGAGTTACACTAAAATACTTCAATAGACTAAAAAACGAAAAATTTTTATAAAAGCTTCCTCTCAATAGTAAACTTACTTTAAGGTTGGTGAAACGTTAAGCCAGTGGATAGAAATCTGTTTATAACTGCTAGATTTTGCAAAATGGTATTTCGCTATAAATTTCTGTCGTGAAAAATTATATTTCGGGTTTAAATAACTAATTATTAAAAATTATATAATGGAACCCAGTTAGCTTGTTGAATAATTGTTATTAACTTGGTAAGTTTTAATAAAAAAGTAATCCAATAAAACCCAGCCATTTATGGGGTTCCATTTGGGTTCTATTGACTTTGAAATAAGCACTTAAATAATGCAAAATTCTATCGAAACACTTTAACCAATCTCCATTCGCTCGGAAGTCATAAAGGGTAATTCTCTCGTGCGCAGATAATAAGACAATTCGATCGCATGTGTGGCAAATGTGTTGCAAATTGTTCGATTTTCATAATTAAGATGGATAGAGGTGATTATAAGGGTAAAAGTGGATACATGTGAGTGATGCTGTGAGAGATAAGGAGAGGGTAGGTATGGAAGTGGGAAGAAATGGAAGGGATGCAGGGAGGGACGGAATAAACGGAATGGATGCTATTATAGAACCAACTAAACTTTACGTTGCGTGTGCGTAAATTTTCACGGACTGACTAAAAAACTTACCAGGAAGGTTGACCGAACTCCTTACCACAACTAAAACATTAAACTTCTTCTTCAGACGTGGAAACGTCTGTTTCTGGTTCACTTTCACTGCCGAGAGTGATAACTAAGCTTACACAGCATAGTTCAGCCACCAATTGGTTAA